>JAAGNO010017289.1:187846-227228 GCA_033439905.1 Ceryle rudis
AAAAAAAAAAAAAAAAAACAAACCCACAAACAAGAACTGACATATTTACATATTTAAAGGGATATAAACGCTCCTTGTCATGAATTGGGTGTTCCAGATGTGAGTATATTCATTATGAGACAGTTTGCATCTCTGAAGAACATGGTATTGGTTGCTCAAGAGAGGAATACAAGCCTTGGACAATCACTGAAGCCATGAAAGGTTTGGTTCTTTTAGAAAACAGCCATATTCCTATCTGCATTCAGCACAAGCATCTTATACCCGAGGGAATTTAGCAAGGGTGGAGGAAGAAAGCTGGGACTTGCAAGGCTGTCCCACGTGAACAGGGTCTCAGGGCTCTACTATGTCCTTTTTCTTATCTGCACATGCTGCTGATATCCAGAAAGAGATGTCCAGAAGGAGTTGGCATGCTGCTGCCCTGCCTGGCAAGGGAGCTGCCTATAAGCTTCCCAAAAAAATCTCTTGACTGTGGCAACAGAATGAGGCAAGTATACAAGACATGTAATATTTCTCCTGAACTGCATCAAGTTAATGACATTTCCCTCTCCCTTTGCACCTCTATAAATCATGGCGTGACTGTGGAACTCAACGATGTTACACTGATGTAAAACCACTCTTGGGAGGGAATCGGTCGGTGTAAATCATCCCCTTCTATTTCCTTGTACGTAATCTGGTGCCAAGCTCTGCCAAAAACAAGGAGAAAATATTTCTGAGATTTTTCCAAAGGCAATAGTCTGTCTAAGCACAACTTTAAATGTCTCCCATTAAAGTTTTCTTCATCTCATTAAAATGACTTGCAAAACCATCTGCTAGCTAATAAAGACTTTTAAAAGCTTTAATATTGCATTTTATAATGAAATATACTAAGGGGAGAACAGGACGTATTTAGAAAGACAGAACTGCAACAATCTACTTTTCTTTCACAGAAAGCCAATGATGTTTGCTCCCATGACTGAAGAGACTGAAGAATTCATCCCTTTGAACATTTCTTGTACAAATACCGTAATTCCTAAATGGTTTTTTTTAATTATTTTTCTTTAGACCGCTCACAGATGCTGCAACATTGCTGATATCAGAGTTTTCAAGTTAAAAAAAAGCACATTTCACTTTCATGTTTGACTTAATGCCATTTTTGTTAGCTTTTTACACCTCAAATATTTATTACAGATTGCAGGGAGTCCAGTGGGTAATTTTGCTTCCTTTAGAGACATTTTCCCTTTTTGCTGGTAGACAGGGTGACCACGAGGTAGGACTTTTCACCCAACCATAATGGTGACTTTCTGGCACTGAACTGAGATTTGCCAAGCACCGATGGCTGCACCAGCTGAGGATGCAGCCCAAGGTTCTGAGAAGCAGTCATGAAGAAGCCAAGCACACTCTTGTGCCTAAAGCTCTCCTCTGGCATTGGCTGGGAAGTAGCTGTCACTCCTGCTTTCCAGTTAAACTGGACTGTCTTGTGCCATGCCTCCAGCTCAGCCCTTTCTCCCATGTTGCACCCTCAGTCTCAAGGACTTGTTTCTTCTTCATGGCTTCTTCTTCTGGCACTTCTGGATACTGCTGTGGCTGGGACATTGCTGCTTTCTGTGCTGATCTCATTCACCACACTGCCTAATACACAGTAACCGAGAGCAGCATTTCTAGGAACTATTTCATGACGTCCTTCTCTTCCAAAAATACCAGTGATTGGTATGTTAGAAGAGCAGACAACATAGGCGCTAAGGGTCTTCATGTAAAGAGGACTTAGCAGCAGCATGCCAGTTGGCCAAAAGGTCTTGGTGGTTCTGGACTCCCTCAGCTCTCAGTTAATTTCCTTAAGCTATGAACACAAAATTAAACATGAAACAAGAAATTATCTAGGTGAGATCATGAACCAGAGAGAGCAGAGCAGCCAGACTTAGAACACAGGCATGGGTGAAGCCCCAGGTAACTGCACTGCTCTCTCTCCAGGAAAAGGAGCTGTTGCTGTTGCTGTGAAGTCCCAGTCCCTTCGCCAGCAGAGTCGCAGAGCTGGGCAGGATCTGGCAGTGAGCAAGCTATAATCACTAGCTGGAGGACAGCAAGTTGGGCATCATGCCCATGTGAGCATTTAACAGTGAAGAATAAGAGATGTCATAGGGACCCATCTGAAATGGTTTCACCATCCTCCTTTGCAGAATAAGGAAACACAAAACCTGTCTCAGAGATGAAATGAGAAGGAATTTCAGGTCACAGCTTACCAGAGCAGATCTCCTCCACTGTGCTCATGGCTTGCCCCTCTACCTCCAATGTGGGACATCCCTGACTCAAATACCTGAAACAGCTGAAGTTTTCACACTCCAAGTTTCACTACAACTCTCTGTGCTGCTTTTCCCTCCTTTTAGCACCACTTAACATGTCTGCTCTTCAGCAGTGACTGCTTGCTCCTGGTGAGCACTGAAGACTCTAGAGGGAAAGCTGCAATCCCCAGCAAAGTCCTTGCACTTTATCGTAATAGAGGGAGTAACTTAAAAACACCCACCCACTCAATCCCCTCCAAAAGCACTTTCTTGATGACAAGTCACCCTATGCCCCAAACAACCTAAGATTTAATGATAGCAAATGACTTGGCTGGGAAAGCAGGCTTGAAATGACACTGGAAAAGCCACAGCCTCCTCAGCTATGTCCTGTAATAGCTGTATCTCCATCCTGCCTGCTTCTGATCTTCACTTGAGGTGTTACAGATGGCCTCAATTGCTTATCTCCCTCTGAGCATCACATGTGCTGCTGCAGTAGTCAAGGTGGATTAATAGACGGAACTGATCTGTGGGCTGAATACAGCCCTTGGGACCCCCAAACTACTTCTCTGCACAGTGATGTTGGTACAATTACTTCTCCTCACTCATGTGTGTAGCAGATTGGGACAAATATAATTTCCTAAGTGATGTACTATCATCTCTCATCTGAGATGTACCCCCTTTCCAGTATTATAACCACAAGCAGTGACAATACTTCGGGTCTATGCTGGGCAGCTTTAGAAGGGTAGGCACTACCCTTGTTGATAGAGATCTTTTGTTTACCAAGTGGCCAGACGAGATCAGAAAGTCTATGCTCACGTGGCCAAAAATGCTTTAGGTGGCATTTTATTAATGCAGTGAAGCCAGCTCCTCTGAACCAATATAAAGTATGCAGGGAAGATCTACAAGATGAAAGATTCTTCATCTTACTGCAGGCAGCAAAATCCACTCAAGACTCTTCCTTGTGATGCCTGATGGTCCAGAAAGAAAACAGGATGATTCACATTGTGTTGATTTGCTGTTGGAGACCTCAGAGCTTATAGTAGGCCCTACTGATTTAATGCAACATGCAATAGTATCAAAATCCCAGTGGCCTTGTGTAAAAGTTTGCTTGGAAACAGTGACTAGAGTTTTGAAACCATTTCCTTTAGCTGTATTTTACTCTGGGTCAACCCATGAATCTTACTTTAATTGTGCCAGTATGTATGTGTAGACTCTCCTTTGGTGAGGTCTCGAGAGTATGTGCAGGAATTAAAGCAGATACAAAGATTTAGCCTGTTTCCCAGACACGATGCTGCTCTTAAGAACCGTTATTCAATTACAACAGATCCACATCAGTCTGTGACAACCTAGAGAGAGAAGTTTTGACAGCCGCAGCCATCCCCATGCAGAGCTGAAGAGGAATGCAGTATGTGCCACATGCTACAGCTTTATAACCACTGAAGTTTACTTTTCTCATTAATTTTAAAATCAGCAGAATAGGTAACTCCACTTTGCTGGTTAATTAGGCAAGGCGGTAAGTTGTGCTTGACAAATGGAGTAAGAAGTGGCTTTAGGCAACGCACCACAATATCACAAACTGTTTTCAACCCCAAGCACTTTCCTTCCATCCTTCACTACTGCTAACACCTCTAGAGACTGTTGCTAATGGCACAGATCCTCAACTGATCCTTCACTGCAAAGCCCTTACTGCCTGATGTGAAGTCACAGGAACTGTACCAATTTAGAGCAACTTTGAATATGTATCTTAGGTATTTTCACGTCACTTTCCTGTTAGTTGGTTGCACTTTTAGGAACTTGAGATACATCACTGCAAACAGACACCTGCTTAGGGCACAGATCACACTCTTCATATGGGACTTTTACTCAAAAATGTTTGTTCCAAAATCTTTATGTGCCCAAGGGTATTTAACAAGGAATGGGATTGACATCTCTGCAATAACAGCAGCCTTAGCAGACCCTCATCAAAAAGGAAGACAGGAGTCAGAGAACACTTACCAGCTACAGTACCTGCTGAGCTGCTCAACAATGGGTGGCTGCCATCAGCCACCAGTGCTGTCCTCCAACATGCTCTGCAACAAAGTGGCACGCAAGGCCAGCTTGGGCTGTGCAATTGTCGGTTTGGCCTATTGTTGTCATGGTTATAAAAAGGCAGAGCTGAGAAATGAACATGTGGCTTTTTTTATTCCTCCAAATTTTGCAGATTCTTTTTTGGGAATGCGCAGCTACCAGGCGGTGGGCAGGAAACATCTGCACCAAGCTAGAACCAGGTCTGCTGTCCACTAACAGCACAGGGGCAGATGACTTCTCAGGGCAGAGTCAGAAGCCACACCTTGTCCTGAAAAAAGCAGAGCCATGTCAGAAACAGTGGCATGGCCAAAGACTTCAATTTTTAATGCAGCTGTGAGACAAGCTGGGTTTCCAGAGATATGAGTATTATCCTCGATCCACTCCTATGCCCACTGCCTGTTGCACAGTCCAATACACATCATTGCAAATAAATATTCCCTGATCTTTCTCATTTTTTAATGCGTCTTGATTTTCTCCTTAACACCAAACTACAGCTCTTAGACTATTCTAAATAATCAATCTCCTTTGTTTTTACTCAAGTGAAACAAGACACCTCACCATTTCCTCTTCCTTACCTCCTTCAATATCCTCCACAGACTGCCCGGTCTACAATTAATAAAGACAGTGCCAGATATACCATGAATCAGGAGGAGTCTGGAATTTGTGTGTGGAAAATGGACAATGTTGCCTCATCTCTGATGCTGCCAAGATGCAACTTTTGCCCCTCCTAGTCTCTGCATATGAATACGTTTTACCTTTCCCACAGAAAAGCACTGAAGAAAAACTACCTGCTAAGTAGAGTGTTGGTGGTGTTTCTTTTCATTGCTTTGTTCAAATTCCTTAAATTTGCTGTATTTTTCTGCTTTTGAAGAATTGAGAAACCTCACTATGAGTACTAATGAGTAAGAAAGCATTCTTTTTGCAATTCTGCAATAGAAATGGATAACACAATAGCTGCCATCTCAGTGTCCAGTACAACACCACTTAACTGCCAACCAGTACAATAACAAATGTAAGATTCACACTAAAAGTCATAAAATCCTGTGCTCCTAGAGTCACATGGCAAGACAAGAACTTCACTTTGCATTTTTATGAAATGTATGCACTTCCCTCATTTCCATGAAAATGCACAACAGTACATAAGAAAAGAACAATTACGCTGAAGGAACTCACCAAGTAAATTTGTTGTGTCATAAATCATGAATTTTCACGCAGCCACATTTCTCATGTGTTTAACCCCTTGCAGTATAAAAACACGACTCACCAATAGCACTTCCAGGTATCAGGGTGGGCATAAGAAATACCAAATAATATGCTGTAACTCTTACACACACGACGGGAGTAGAAAATTACAACAGCCTCTTCTGCGTTACCAAACGTGAACCTAAGAACAAGTGTGCTATGGTCTACTGGTGACATATAAAGCTAATATAAAATTTTGCAAGATTTCAGCTTTATCAACATTATTTAACTTCTCAGACTCTTAAAGGAGGTGTATTTGCTGAACACAGCTGACGAGAGAGAATGGTTCTGGATATGAAAGTCCAGTGTGGTAGGGAAGAAAAAAATTACAGTATAACATCAGTAACTGTACAGCTTGGGATGAGCAGAAAATATGAAGCCAAGGTGGCCAGTTTTTTAACAGCTTAGGTATTATGAGTGAGGGAGCATCAGTGATGGACATCAGTGGAGAAGTTCACAATTGCCAGTGGAAAGAGCTGGAACAGCTGAGAAGAAACTAAGATAAAAGCATCCTGATGTCAATAAGAGCAGAAGTGCACCTACATGAGACTATGGGAACCCAGTGAGGTGCTGGAATGACACATACTTACTGCCTCATCAAAAATGCCGTTAACTGCCTTACTATATGCTGAAACACCGCCGTGGACACTCCTGAGGATCCAGTAGTAGCTCCATTTCCAGAAAAAAAATAAAAGGAGAACATACCCATATGTACCAAGAGTAGATGTGGATTTTGGTCTCCAAATTATGTTGACCAGATGTTGATAAAGTAACATGATTTTTAACTCAGCACACACCTTATTTATCAAGATACAACTTTCAGAAACAAGCACTGGAATGATTCCACTAAACACACACACTATATATTGTTCCCACATTCAATTAATTATATAGCTTAGTGGAAAAGCCTTGTTAATGTTATCCAACTTACAGAAAGTATCTACATTTATCTGCAGAACACTATCTTGTAAAATACACTTGCCCGGTTATACGTGTCTTCCCCTTTAGAGACAAAATAAAGCTCTGAATTACAAGTTTTGGCCATTACCAACAATCATGCAGCAATCAGTAATGAACATTCGTAAGAATGAAAAGAGAAGAATCAATAATTAGCACGACAGCATCAAAAAAGATGGGCTATACAAGGGTTTTACTTTTTATTTACAGCAAATATATTACAGTAAAAAAGCTTGACATGGCTCATATTGTAGTTGTGTAAGGATGATACATATGCTTTCATCAAACAGGTTTAATTTCCTTGGCACTGACTAAACCAAATGCAAGGATTCAACACAAAAATAAGAAACGGAACATTTATTGGGCAAATTCTACATTAACTGTACACATCTGTGCCTGAAGTTTCAATACAATCCACAGAACACAAACAAGCAATCAGGATGGCAAGAACTTTTTTGATGAACCTGTTTAACCTTCGAGACAAGGCTGTCTGGCACCATTTAAAAGTTGCTGTACTGAACACAGTGATTTTAAAGAAATGTCATAGACAATTAAGACACTGAAAATGCATTCACCACAGTGAAGAATCACATTTTTTCCTTATTTCTTGAATTTTTTACTCCCACAACACAAGAGTGTTAAAAGGCTGCATGGCAGACAAGCTGGATCCAACAGCTGGAGGGTTTTGCCTGTCAAGCAAAGTGACTTGCAGCAAGAGACATGCTTTATGCAACAAACCCGATGATACACAGCTTGTGTGGGTTCAAGTAAGATCTAAGAACAACAAATGTTGAAGCTTTATAAGCTCTCTTCATTATAATCAGAATCCCAGGGTCTAAATTAGTCCAAGTGAATTTAGGCTCACTTACATACAACAAAATTGTCCGGATACATCAACAGTAGTAAACAGAGTTAATGCAGTGTTAATCTTTATACATTTTAATGACTAGCTATAAAAACAGAAACTAGCATGTTCTACTCTGTTTACATTTCCTGAGCTTAGTTAAATAAGAAGGAATGAACATTATAAAAATCCCGCTAAGTCACCAATAAATTAAAAATGTACATAACCACTATCGCTTAAGAAGCTTTACAATGCTCAGAGTGAAGTCTCTCTATCCGATACCACAGCCTTTCCTTTAGGACTTCTGTAAAGAAACCAGGCCAATAATTTCACCAGCAATACTGAGATGCTATGGAATTGTAGGTCTTTTTTGTTTTCTTGCTCTCCAAGTGCCTTGCTAGCAGACTATGTGATAGGCTTTCCTAATCAAATCACCTGAGAGCATTCCAAAAATGCAATCTTCTACTTTCAGTCTAGGAAACTATGTTCCCAGAAATTCAATGTGCTACTGAAATTCAAATTTACTAGCAGTGGTTATTTGGGTGGACCCAGCTCCTGCACAGAACTTCACTACACTGGCAGCAGGTTTAGTATCCTTTAGGGGAAGAAACCAATGAAAATGTACACAGAAGATGGGAGGAAAGACCCTTAGCAATAAAGAATTAATCTCAGCGGTTTCTTTAAGAGCCAACATCTTGCATTTGAGAAAAGCACTCAACCTACATGAGTCATACACATGTTTATTTATGCATGTTTATTTCCTGCATAGAGAATAAAGTGTACCTTGGAATAAACCCCAAGCTTTGAGAATATACTGAGAGCACGGCTATTTGTAAGAGTGCTATTGGCAGGTTAATTCAAAGCCAAATGCTCAAGCTCAACTGTCTCAAAGACTTACAAATGAACTTGCAAGAACTTTGATAAAACAGGCTACTTCTAAAAAAACTGTTTGCTTATAGCAAGATTTTGAATTTGTGGTGTAGATAAAAGAGAGGTAGAAAGGTTTATCCCCTCAGTATCACTTTCTGTGCAGTATGTAGAGTATCAGAAAAAAATCTGGGGTTTTTTTGGTGAAAATGCCAGCTTTTCCTCTAAGAATTATATGAAATCTCTTCTTTCCACTGAAGTGCTGCAAACTACAGAATCTGGTTCAGAAAAGTTCTTCTTCCCATAAGCCTCTCTACATCATTTTTGTTATTGACTTCTGCTTTTAAGAAGTCATTGCAGAAATACTCCTATATAGGGCTTAAAAATATCTAGCAGATAACAACCTACCCATCAGACTACGTTTACCAGCCAAGCAACATCAAGTCTGCTCCTAAAAAAAGTGCTCACTCTTGCTTTACTTACATGATCCCTCTTATGCATGCTACTGAGAAGGACAGAAGAAATATGGAAGGCCACATGGCCCTTCCCCTCTTTGGTGATGACCACAGCTATGAGCATCATCATGACTCTCGTTGGCAGTAGCTAGAGAGCTTCCTAAGGCAGCTTCTTCTCCTGACACAATCCACCCTCCACAGGAGGATGGATGGTGCTTTAGTGACAAGCACTCCTCAGAAAGGGTAGGAAGGACGAGCCGACCAGAAGAGAGAGCTTAACAGAAACGACATCGGTAAGATAATTACACATCTCTCCCTGGTGTAAGACAAGCCTTCAGCACTACAGTTTTCATGATTGTCACTAGATAAGGAAGAGAGATCAAAAAATCTTGGCTCCTGCAGCTGCAGCCATCAAGAGCATGATCCAGAGTGCAGTGCATTTCCCACTGAGCCAAGAGCTTTGGACCCAGCAGTGCTAGGCAGCATCAACAGGGTGGGACCTGACAATAGGGTCTCCATCCCTGACGCTGCTGCTCTCACAGCACTGCGAGAACTGACGTATTTGGAAGAGAAGGACTTGCCTGTTGACATTTTGGGGTTCACAGGGCTGGAGCTCTGACATTATTCACATAGCAGCGACTGTTTAAGGGTGGTATTTGAGTCATGAAAGTCAGACTGCTGCATGGTGACCTTTAACTTACCCACAGAAAAGTTAAATAAATTACATTAAACTAAATTCAGCCAAAGCAGATGCTAGCTTATTTATTAAAAAGCTCATCTTTCTCTTTCTTTCAACTGGTTTTAGAGACAGGCAGCTGTTGGGAGCAGCCCTTCACTATAGCTCAGTGGGACAAGAGCAGCTTCGTGGAGATGGCCAGAGTGACTTCCCCATGGCAGTACTAGCCACAACAAGACCTGTCTGTCCCTAGAAATGTCCAGCCAAGGCATGTGAGCACAGCATCGTCACCTGCTTGCTCTCTACACTTCTTGCCTCACCCAGGTCTTCTCCCTTCGTCCACATAAACTGCACCAGGCTCACAGTGGAAGACGATTCTTTGCTGCCCTCTATTATCACATCTTTTAAGAAATCTATGAATTGATTAATATAAAGAAGTATTTACTTCATTTCAGAGAAACAAGTACTGTCCTGCAGATATATAGCTTGTCATTAATTTTTGATAGGCTTGGGTAAGGAAGCTTGTATACAATAACAGGATCATGTTTACAGTACAGGTTGGAAATGTTTTCTTTCTTTCGGTTGTAGCATCAGGAGACAACCAATGCTACTGTACTCAAATAATCAACGGGCACACTTCTCGTTTTCACCTGTCTTCCTATCTGTCCTTCCATCTGCTCCCTTTCAACAGCATGCCTAAAAGCAGTGTCACATAAATAAGAGATGTGTGGCTGAAAGCCACACATGCTTTATACACAGTCTATTTTGTCTCTTGTCTTTTGTTCTCTGGAAACATTACTCCAATTAATTTCATCCTCAAACTATGACCCACCAAATAAAAGAAATTCAAGTACAAACCCAAACTTTATTGCTGGGTTAGGGGTCAATGTAAACTGACCAGAGTCAATGTGAACCTAAAATTCGCTTTACAAAAGTAAGGATTGTTCGATTACATTTGCTGACCATAGACAGCTTCTTTCACCATTCATACAGTTTGGAGACTGAAGATTTGTTGGGAGCAAGACACAGTCCATGTCCTTTGGGAGTAAGTGGAACTAATAGCCATCATCATCATCCATATCACAGCCATAATCTGGAACACACAAAGTCATATCAAAATGAAAATATTCTAGGTAGATGGAAAATACAACAAAAGCATTGTTGCATTCAGGTTGTTTTCCTGCTGTGTCATTAGATGATAAGTTTTGCCTTAAGCAAGCATTTAAAAAAACCCCATGTTTCCCTAGGGCTAAATAAGAAGCTCTCGCGTGTACTTTCCTCAATGAAATAAAATTATCTCTAAGCACGTCTGTGTAAATATGTCTTCTTACTTGTCACTGGACTCTCATTTAGGAATACTTGGCATATGGATATGTGAAATACTTGGTTTAATTTAGAGGTTAAGGTGATCAAGCCTGATTGTCACAAGTAATTTGGAACATGGTGGCTGAGAAGCAGCAGCATACATGCACAAGTAGGCACGGTTCTCACTAGACACAGCCACCAAGAGAAGAGCTGTCTTGTTTATAATATTCATGGATTTATAAGCTGAAACTACAAGGGTTCAGAGATAGCTCAGAGTTCCCATCAACATCAAAGGAGTCGTGCAACAAATCCTGACCGATGCATCTGACTCAGATCTCCCATATCTACTTACTCTTAGAGGAACAGCTTAACATTTTGCCTGGATTTTTAGATTTTTTTTAAACAATGCTGAGTGCAAAGACTGTGTGATGTATGTGTCAGAAGGCAAGTCTGCGTGTTTCTAGTGCACCAATTTCTCCTCTGTGTGCTTCTGAATGCAGTGAAACAGGTATTTTCTGTTGCACGGTCAAACCTACAGATAACTATTAGATGTGAGCATTCAGTGAAGTTAACCTTTACATTCCAGATTCAATACAGTGCCAACATTTCATCCAAAGAGTCAACCAAGTGCTGGGAAGCAGAATTAAGTGTAATCTATAATAATTTGTGTAGAATGGGTGAAGTTCACCATCTGTAGTTCCTGCAGTTACTCCAGGCAGAGAGGTCTAAAACCCATGAAGAAAGCAGTTAGAAAGGAGTTATTTGTTCTGCTGAGCAGCTCTGCACACCTGCCTCCGATTTCTGCGAATACTCCTTTCCTTTCCTTTTTATTCTTTTTTTTTTTTTTAAACTCTGATTTTTCAGCTGTCATCCAGACCAGAGAGGGAGTAGTGGAATGTTCTCAGAATGGTTTAAAAATAGTAACATTTACAAAGAAAAAAAAAGCTCAGTGACCTTTATTCTATTTTTGTGGGGGATTTATTAATAAACATAGAACCACCCTCCCCCACATGGGTGTCTTTTCTTGGGAACATTATTCTAATAATAAATGAAAGCAACGAGCTGTTTTTCCTACAGTTCAGCAATTATTTTCCAGTGGAGAAGTCAATTTAAAAGCAACAGACACTTTCGTGAAATGTATACATATTGTCCATGAAAGCTTAATTAATAGTACTGGAAAGATTTTTGCAGTGAATAACATTTCAGTAGGAAACTTATTCCCATCTTGCTTTTTCACAACCCATAATTAGCAGCTCTCATTTTAAAAATATTTTTGTATATTTTCAAAGCTTAACTTCTAAGGGGAAGTTTTTAATAAAGGATAAATGTGCATGTGTCCAGCTAGGAAAAACCACAGCAGAGAGGATACTGCCTTTTCCTGCCAGCAAAGAAACCTAATTAAATGAGTGGCTTTTCTGGGTAACCCAAAGAAATTAGCACACATCTGTGTACCATACAGCACACCATATGCTATCAATATGATTTCTCTACTTGGTGAAGAATCCCTTCCTCCTAACACTTTCCCTAGAAATGGAGTGTGACAATTTGTTCTGTTTTGAGCTGGACGGACACGTCCCCCAAGGCTTATGGACAACCTGGATGTCACTGCAGCCTCAACTGAGGAACCAGGCAGGAGATAGATGGCTTGTCTCAGGAGGCAATGAGCCCCGAGCACTTCTGACAGAGGGGTTACTGACCCCATAATTCCTCAGATCCACATTAATAAACCTAACTCTGAAAAGGCATAATATCAGTTTGCTCTTGAGAAGCCCTCTTAGCCTAGTGGAGTTTTCTCAGGAGTCTCTAGGAAGGTCAGGTTTTGGACAAGGGTGACTCCAGGCTTTGCCACAGGAATGAGAGATGCCGGAGAGGCAAACAGGAGCTCTGCATGGGACAAGCTACCAGAGGACAGGGACAAGCAGAGGAACTTTCTTTCCTCAGCCCTGCAAAAACGAGCCCCACAGCACCAGTACATGGTAATTTAGACAGCATCCCAGCTTACCGTTTCCTCCCATTAACTGCAAGGCACTCATGCAGTGATCATCATCTTCTTCTATTTCTTCCTCTTCCACCTCTTCATCAGGGTTATAAGCTACTGGGCCACTCTCCACTAGCACAGCTGCTGTTTTTTCTAAGTCAGGGGCTTCTGCTTGTGCGTTTGGAAATGTCACCTGCAAAAAAAAAGAGGAGACAGTAGAGCAGCCCTTCCTTTTGTCTGGTATTTGTACAAAACATTAGCAGCTTCCACATAGGGAAGCACAGATCTGGTACTAGAGGCTTGGCTCTTCCTGGGCACATGAAAGTTGCTCAGTGAAACATTGTCCAAATGAAAGTCAGGCACAAATATCCATCTTTCACATAGTTCATAGCCAGGTAACTGAAATGTCCAGAGACAGCAACAGCAGAACAAGGATCCTCTCACAAACCCAAGGTAAGGAGTAATCTGGGGGGAAGGCTCCTCAGCAGAGTTCTGTGGGAAAACTTAAAACCTCTTCCTCATTGTGCTCGACTCACATCAGGCCTATTACACAGTAACAATGTTATTGACACTTTAATGATAACAAAAATGTACCCTTCAAATCAGCAAAACACCAGTGTGTATTAGTTTTGACAGGTCTGGTTGGATTTATTTGGAGGCACAATGATCTGTGGAACAAATAGTACTCTTTAGACAGCACTTAATGTGATGGCAGAGCACTAGGGTGATAATACACACCACCACCTGTAACATTATCTATGAAATTCATCAGAAAATGGTCTCCAAACACTAACCTGGGAACGGATCACTGACAGGACCCATTCTCTATGTGCACCTCTACAGCTGCTCCAAGGCTAGGCAGGATGCAGCAGAGAGGGAGCAAAAGGGCAACAATGCAAGGAGACAGGGGTGATTTGGAGAAGGTAAGGTTGTCTTTGGTTCGCTAATGACAGATGGAGCGGGAACCAGCAATGTGGTCATCCCAGGCTCTGGTCTCTCTGGAGCTCTGACTTTGATAGTGTGCAGAGCCCAGAGCTCCACATCCCTCATGCAGGGAAGAAACATCACAGGAGCTTTGTCTCTACCAGTTTTGTAATAGGGCACTTGTCACTTGGACCATTTGGAGTCCGAGTACTCAAGTCTGTGGCCCAAAGAGACAATCCATTAGTAGCAACTTGAAGAACATTAAAGATTTAACCATTAATGCTGCTTTTTCATCTAAGAAATTCTGAGAAGTGAATACTTAACAGTACCTGTCATTAGTCAGCAGTTATCAGCACTGAGAGTCACCTCCCCCACTAGGAAAGACAGAAAAGACTGGGATCGCTTCCTTGGGAAGGACAGTGGTGAGGTCCTCCTAACAATGAACGGTCCGAAGGAGACCAGGAAACCCCAACTCCTCTGGTCCCTACCGCAAGACAAGTCCTACACTGCTTTAGGTTCAAAATTGAAGTAGACAATCACGTACTGCTGCATCTTCTCCAATTCCACTGGCAGTAAGTTCTGATTCGGTATTGTAATTAATTTTTATTTATTTATTTATTTATAAATGCATTTACTTGTGATGCAGTAACTCCCAGAATCCCTGTAACTTCAGGCACTTTAGAGACACATCATAAAAGAAAATCCCTGTACCAGAAAGTTGATAGTCTAATTATTCAAACATCAAAGCTGTTCCTGAACTTGTCATATACCATGACAGTCAACCTAAAGAATCTGCCTGAGTTTTTCAAAGTCACCTAAGGGTTTGCTCCAATAGCTCATTAATAGGGCAAAGACACCCATTAATTTTAATAGAAAATCAAGTATTTAGATATTCAGATCATTCAAAGACAGGTTTTTATGATTTTTTAATGCTCAAATTAATCATATTATTTAGAGGAACTTCCCTCCAGTTTATTCTATATTCCCTACCACTGCTTTTGCCTCTAAAGTGATCCAATTGAGCCCATTTATGTTTTCAGTATAAGCAGAACTAGACAAAACAGTTAGAGACGATTCAGCATCATAATATATATCAATTTATATGCTTAAAAGTATCCATCTGCTCTGAAAAAGCGAGTGAATATAAAGAAGCTACAATTGAGTCATTATTTTTTAAAATTGCACCATGCTAATTAAAATGTGACCTTCTTCTAATTATCATGTCCACTTCCAGACTGCTATACTTCTAAAAATGTGCAGAGTTTTCTAATGAGCATAGTATAAGAAGTGAAAATGTATTTCCCCAGGCAGGATATCAAACTGCTTCTGAAAATCAATGGGGTTTAGTCATTTTAAAAATAAGGCAGTCAAACAATGCCTTTAAATAGAACTTCCTGAATTCACGTCCAGACATCCTGGACCTGAGTTTGGCACATATCTTTATGTATGGATGGACAATTGTCAAAGCACATTAAACTACCCCAGGTAACTGGTTCACTTTCAGAAGGGTGTCAGTGTCACAGGTTGATGGGAAAAAGAAGGACAAATACCTTTGGTATGTCAGGAACAAAACTTTTAGATACACAGTAGACAGAAATTTTATCATACATAAAATGCGTATGTCTGCAGCATGAAGATAATACTGAAAGAAAACAATTATTATTGTGACTCTGATAATAATCACAACCCTTTTGGCAGAAAGTGCAGGTGCACAAAGCCACCCAAGGAGGGTTTCTGGCAGTGGCCAGTTACTAGCACTAACTTTTCTATGGCACTACCATATTTTCAAACTAAACAAAGAGATAATCCATAGAGTAAGCAATGCTCCATAGGGTAAGCTGTCACTTTGCGTTGCCTCACCGGTTTCTGGCAGCATTTTGCTTCATGCCCCTTCTCTGTGAGGAAGGTCCAAGTGCTGAGAAACAGACACGAGCTCTGCCCTCTCCTACTCCTCCTACCCACTTGTTTGATATGTGCCTTTTTAGACACTTGCAAAGAGTTTCCTCTTTTTTTGCTGTCTAACCAGGCATTATGAGGCTGTGCTAATGTCAATCTTATCAGTAAGGGCAAATCTTGGTTAGAAAACGGGCAATCTCAGCTTCACAGTGTTTGCAGTAACCAGCTCCTGGTCTGATCAGAAAAACAAGACTCTGATTTCTTTTGCTCGTACCTACCACATAACCACAGCCAGGTTGAGAAAGGCTCATGGGTATTACCAAATTCAAAGTGTTGAACTAGGAGAAGTGCTGGACTTAACATACCTCTTCAGTGGCAGCCTTTTTAGCAAGCTGTGTTGAAATCAAGGGTCTTAATCTGCAAAGAAGGAAAGAAGAAATGGTACACATCAGAAAAGTTACATCGTGGACAAGAGTTTAACACTTCTTCAAACAGTGAAAACACTTTGCTAGTGTTACATTGTGCAATTACTTTTTTTTTAAGATATAAAGAGCAGACAGCCGCAGACTCTACAATAATTAATACACACGTTCCCTTGTAAGCATCTGACGGTAAGAAAAGATGCCAGTCAACAAGCACCATAGCAAAACCTCAACACAAACTCTTCAACTCAAAAATGGGCAGACCCAGCCCGTTCCAAAGATCTTTGAAATAGATGGGTTTGACACATATTACAAAAGTCAACAGATTTTTTGGAAGAATGCACACATGGCAAAACCGAGCAGTACTCTGAATTAGCCAGCACTGCTCTGCAACTGCTTCCCTGTATTTGATGATATATATATGATACCAGTAAGATTAAACAGGAGGCAAAAATCAAATAATAAAATAATACACCAAAATGATATTTCACCAATATTAAGGCGAAATCCTAACCTCCAGCTACAGAAATTGTCATCAAAAACAAGGGGACTCTGCATACCTTGAATGAGAAATGACAGGAAATGAACATAAACATTCTGCATTAGATATGAAGAAGAGCTGCACATTTGGGGAGAAAAGATGGATCAGTATCACCTACAGCTCAGTGTTAAATATTTTTCTTTCCAAAAAACATTTCATAGCCTGTTGTCTCCTTACTGCCATGAAGGCTGTTCTCAATCCATCACTTAGCATTGCTTTCTAGTCTCTTCTCCTCATCTGATGTATCTAGTCACGAAGAGGATGACTTGCTTTCTACTGAAACACTCCTCAGACAGCTCCTCAAGTATGTCTTTTAACTAAGTCTATGCAAACAACTTAATGCATACCAATTTATCTCTCCAGAGATATAGTCTTCTATGATAAGCAGTATCTTTCCTCTCATTTTTCTGTTATTCATTCCTCCCTGTTAACATGCAGATACAGGTTGTTTTCCTACTTACTTATTTATTCCAAATAATCAGCAGAAGGAAACAAAACCCCAGAGAATGAACAGGGGAGACTCAGATTATTATCATCTCTGATTGAGAAGACAATACTAAAATACAAGATATCGACTACGCTCCCAAAAGGTTCCAAAACTGATAATCTCTGAAATGCTCTGCAAGAGCTGAAAGGCATTTTGGCAACCCAAGTAGTTCAAGGTGCCTCCTGACAGTGGATCTAAACAAAAAAGAAACCACAGGAATGCCTCAGGAGCTGTACCACTGATGTACCATACAAAAGTGTACCACATCATTCTGCTATAGATACTTCTTGTCATATTTCATAATTATAAAAAAAATTCAAGAAAGAGATACTCTTGACCCACATAAATTATCTATTACTTAACAAATCCTGCTGGACTTCTGGGCTTAGAGAGAATGTATTTGAAGGCATGGACACATTCCTCCCTATGAATCTGTCCTTCTCTTTCCTTTATCTAACCCAAATTGTTGAGTTTTCAGAATCACAGAACGGTTTGGGTTGGAAGGGACCTGTCAAGGTCATCTAGTCCAACACCCCCTGCACTGAGCAGGGACATCTGCAGCTACAGCAGGTTCCTCAGTGCCCTGTGCAACCTGTCCGTGAACATTTCCGGGGATGGGGCATCAACCATCTCTCTGGGCAATCTGTGCTAGTGTTTCACCACCCTCATTGTAAAAAATTTCTTCCTTATTTCCTAAAATTTGACCTCCTGTCAATCAGTGTTTTCCAAAAGTCATCCTGTTTAGATGCTTACAAACATACAGATGTAGCAATGTCAAAAGGTTATGTAGCTGAAGGATGCTAATTACCAAACAAGTTGTATTTCCTTGACACGATGGAAAAAACCCAACAGGGGTAAGAAATGAAGGACTTTTATTTTAAACCAGTAGTAGTGATTATTGCAATTAACATTGTACCAAAGATAGCACATATTTCTTCCTGCTACCAAAAGACATCAGACCTCCCTGGAGCACCCTGAAATCTTTCCTCCCCCCAATTAAAATCAAGCTGTTGAGTAAGAATCACAAGGTAATCAGAAACTGCTGACATTTCTTTTAGAGCAAATTATACATGTGCTCAGACAGTAAAGAAAACAATCACAGCTATATGAAGCAAAAAGTAGACATTCCCGTTTCATTTTAACTACAATGATCCCCTAATGAAAATAAAAAGATTCACGCTTATGGAAAGCTCGTCTGCAAACTTCAGGGCTAAATCCAAGAGCCCTTCTATACCAGTTTTCAGCAGTGAGTGACTCTCCCACACAAACTGGCATTCAAGCTGTATCTCCGCTCCATGATCACTGCTCACAAAGCATACACCTCCACTTCATTAATTGAAATCCAACGTTGCCATTCCATTTAGGCAATGCAGTTTCTCTCTCAGCATAACATCTAACGCATCCAAAAGCCGTGGGTTGGATTCTGCTCCTGCTCTGGCTGTTTGGCCCCTGCTGCAGGTGCCGATCTGAAGGGGTCACTCGCTGAGCAGTCCCAGGCTGGCTGCACCTCCATGAGATGTGCTACCTACAAGCACCAGCGATGAAAACTCAGAAAAGGTAAAACCATTGCAAAGAGAGATGAAAACTTATTTACACCCTGAAGTGATGTCTTCGATTAAAATTATATCAAGGGTGTAAATATATAAGAAGATAAGTTAGTTTCTCTCCCTTGCCTCTCCTTATGCCTATGAAGAACCCTACTATTACTGTATAAAACCATTTTGGAAGGTTTTGTAGTGGGGTTTTCCTTTGTGTCTTAAATGCCCCAATGCCCTGACCTCCTTAAACCAGAGCAGCTGCTGCCACACCAGCCATATGGAGTAATAAATTACTGGCTGCCATGGCTACAGATACGGGCTCCTTCTGCTGTCTGGCTGCACCACAGAGGGTAGAAAAAAGTGTCTTCATGGAAGAGCACTACTGGTGTTGAGGCTGGGATAGGTCTGAATATTAATGATCTTCTTTCAAGACCTGCCTGGATCTGTTCCTGTGCGGCATGCCCTGGGTGATCCTGAGTTGTCAGGGGGGTTGGACTCGATGATCTCCAGAGGTTCTTTCCAACCCCTACTATTCTATGATTCTATGAAAAAAGCACCTTGAAAAAACAAGAAGCTGAAGTATCTTACCCAACTTTTAACATGCAAGATAACCTCATTTGTAAAAGGCTACTGAGGTACACACATGCACGTAGACACTATATGTGACAAAGCCTGGCCATCACAGTCCAGTTTGAATTCAGGGTTGCCAGGTTCCATAAACAAGAATAAAACCCTGCAATAAGATATGATCCCATATATACTAAAGCACCAACAGCCTGTATTGAAAACATAATGTTGCAACTGCTGTTTCCAAGCATTTGAGTAGTTGTTCACTATTGATGATGATTTCTAGTTTGGGGCACTTTTATTATGAACTTTGCAAATTAATACAGTACCTTGTGGGAGCAAGTAACAAAACAAGCAACAATCTGAACAGCAAAGTGATCCATTAAAAGAGGAAAAAAAAAAAAAGATTTGACACAGCCCCAAGTGTTATAACCACATTTCAAACTATGTCAAAAATTATGCAGATCTACAAATGCTCATGTCAGCCAACACACGTAGTATTGGAAGCAGATAAACTTGACATGTTTTCAAGAAAAAATAGGGGCACACTACATGGCACCAGAAGCTGCTCCCCGACGAATCTGCTCTGCTCTCAGTTGAGATGTGCATGATAACATCTAGTTTTGTCCTCCAGCTTAACAATTTAAAAGAAGATTCAATATAATAGCTTCTGACAGGGCTGGAGATCATACAGACTGAACTTTCAAAGTGAGCAAATTCCCTGAAAAACAATCTGGCTGTGACAAACAACTGTTTTTATTTTGCTCATTATTTAATAACAAAAGATTACACAGCACAGTGCATGAAGTAGAAAAAGCACTGCGAGGTAATAACATCACCTCACAAACATCAAGCTGTTTGCCCACCAAAAAGGTTTACGATACCATAACAATCTCCTCAGTGCAATCCTGCAAGTAATTTGGAAACTCACCGAAAGCTCTGTTTCTTACTGAATTTTAATTTAATCCATCCAAGTAGGGAAGATCTTATTGTTGCTTACCGCCCATGATAATTTTATATGCGGACGATCCCAGAATACACGATGGAAAGCAGAAATACAACAGAGCCTGCAGCCACCAGCCTGCAGTGTAATTATGCAGGTCATCTAAGACAAATGCCCATAAAAACTATGTATCCGTACCACAAGCCATTCCTACGTGTGCCACTTCAGTGACAGAAAAAGAAATGATTCGGCAAGAGATCGGTCAGGTTCTCCATACTGGCCAAGATCCTCCTCCCACCTGAGGCCAGATGGTTTTGCCTCAGGAGGTCAGTTTGCCAGACATCTGTGTGAGAAGGAAATTAATACAAATGTTTACCTCAGCTAGGAGCACCCTTTAATTAGGTACTGCCAATGTTATCCTTACCGGGAAGCTGGGAATTACCTCCCGGCAAGGATTTAATGCTCTTGTTGGAAGCACAACAGCATCAGGAGATACTGACCCACCATTCTGCCATTAGGTCAGGACAAAGGGGTGATCCTCCCAGGCTCAGATCCATTGCCCTTTCCCAGAGGGCAACACAAAGACTGTAATCGTGACCATGACCAGGAGCACTCTGAGGTTTGCACATCCAGCTGCAGGTCCCACAGTCTTCTACATATGCTTCTGGCTGAGAGCTGGGTGCTCACAAGAGCCACTCCCTCCCCCAGAGAGGAAACTGTGCTGCATGACAAAGTCCATGGCTGTTTCTGACACCAATGAATGGCTGCATGATGCCTTGAGGACAGGGGCTGGTGTGTAAGGGTGCACTGTGGCACACCAGAAGAAGTCCAGATCCAAGCATGGAAAGCATCATGCTCTGCAGAAAGACAAAGTATCTCTGATGCTCACACCTTGAAAACACGTGTGCCTGAATGTGATGCAAGCAGGTATTGTTTGCTTTCTGAAGGCCAGGCTGACCTGCCCTTTGCCCAGTCCAGCCCACCATCAGTGTAAAAGCCCCAAGGCATTTCCCTGCATCATCCTCCCCAGTGACAGGGCTGCAGAGACCCCAATCAATGACCAAAAGACACCAACTGAAGGCTATGTCCACAATGCGATGAGATCAGTTCACGCATAGTGAGGTCCTTTGGAGCTGGTTAATCTCCGTGCTGCCAGATATACAAATGTGACTGACGGAGCAGCAGGCAGGGACTGAACACTTATAGATGCCACCAGACACATGGGCAGCAAGACCAGGATACACTGGGCACTCCCTGAGCCAGCTTCTTCAAGCTCTGCTCCAACACACCTGGGTGAACTCCACCAACACATCCAGCCGTTTCCAAGCAAGCAGCACTATAAAAAGAGCAATTTCATGCAGAAAGAAAGCAAAGCTGAAGTGACAACAAAAACTAGAGTGAAATGAGAAATTGTTCCCGCTTCTGATTCCCACTCATTCCTCTTTCATGCTGGATCACAGGAGCTTCACTTTCATCAGCACAGCATCAGACAATGCAGTGCTGAGAACATCTTCAGCGCTAATGAGATTGGCCTCTTCTAGTAAATGCCCAGATTTAAGTATCTAGGGACCAAAGCTCACAGGAGTAAACTGGCAAAAAATAAGAACCTCTATCATCCACTAAAGGATATATTTATCAGTGAGGAACTAAGCACCTCCACCTGTCATGGATATGCTTTTGAAAATAGGAACTTTGCTAATGTATAGTGAACTAAAGACCTATTTTAGGCTTTTCAGAAATGGGCAGAGGCCACAGTATCTACTTCCAATAACCCAACTCACAGCAGACAATCTTTTTGTGCATAGCTGCAGCACTCTTTCCTCAACTAGATGCTGTAAAGTAGCAACTTGTTGTTCTTTCCACTGACTAAACCAAAGGATTTTCAACAGCAAAACCAAAAAATGAAATCTAAGGCCACCTTATTGGGACCAAATGAAATAATGTTACTGCAGCACATCCAAAACAATCTCTGCATATATCTGCTTCCAAAGGAAATTGCCACAGACCATGGGAAATTACAGTTGCTCCAGGACAAGAAAGGCTGACTGATCTAATATTTCTGGTCGACACACCTTCTTCCTGGGTTTGTCAGTAAAGATACTGATGAGCTCATCTCTCCACAGGTCAGGAAAGTATTAGATGAAAATATATTATTCCTTTCACCATGGGAACTTTTCCAGATGAAATGATGACAGCAAGGCAAATCTGCACCTCGCTGGGAAAAGCTACTTAAAATAAGGAAGCTATAAAGCATTTTAATGAAGGTAAATGAGTAATCATGATGGTCTCAGTAAAGCAAGTCTAATGACAGTGTCACTTTTAAAACATGGATGTGAGACAACTCATGGTGACAATGCAAATAGGTCTAACCATCTTGTAGCATGGTCTTTCAAACGGTAACAGTGCAGAATGCATCTGTTATGGCAGACAGCATCATTTTAGCAGATAAGGCAAATATAAATAATTTTAAAATCATGCTTGGAAGTACAGTAACAAAAATTAAATTAAAAAAGTTAAATGAAGACATTATCATCTGAAGAGAAGTATTATTCCACTGAAAAGTTCTCAGCAGTAGCTCTCTGTTTCTGGTGCATATATATTTTTCTAGACTCAAGCAAGGAGGATAACAGATACTTGCTTTTGGACAGGTGTTTTGATCAATCTCAACCTCATAAAAGGAGCTAATGATGTAAAAGATGAAAAGAAAAACATCTTAGTAACCTGCAGTCTCTGAGAACAATCCACTGAGATTGTTATAACCAAAGGTGATGCCAGATTTATCGTTAGATCTTTCCCACTGACATTACAAGGACAAAAGTCATGCTGGGCAAAATAACTCACCTCTTCCACCACCTCTGTTGGCATATACCAGTGTGAAAATTAAGTTTCTCTCATACAATTATGCAGCCAAAACTAATACCTCAAAATTCAGGTAACTATAGATTCATACAAGTAATTGATCAAGAAATAAAGATGGATGACAGATTATTATTTTTTTTTCCTTGTGTCTGGTCTATTATACATTAAAGAGCAATTTCACTGCCAGCCATCTGGAAATCAATGTATTCCAAGCTTTATTTTATGATTACCAACATTCCCCCTCGTAACTCATTTCTAATTATAAGCAATAAATCATTCCTTCTTGCTTGTAATTTATAACGGCCAATTAAGGCAAACCTCTTATTTAAATAGCAAATCTAGCTTTAAAACAACACATATTTTGAGGTATAAACAGAACATCTAATCAAGCAGTGGAATTGTAGAACAATGATTTAACGTGGCTTTTGCAGCCACCAAGGAGACACGTGTGGAAGAACCTGCTCTCCCCTGTGCCCCAGGTACACCAGGACTTTTCAGAACTGAAAGCAGAGGTCTCGTCTGTCTGATTTAATGCAGAAGAGACTGACATGCAGCAATGTATGTGAGCCAGGACACAACTCAGAGAAGTCTGGTGTCAAGGCTTCCTTTTACCAAATCAGGAAATGAATAAAGAGGCTGCAACAGAAGAAGCTGTAAGTTGATCTAGTAAGAAATCCTGGATGATTTCTAATTTAATTTCAGGAACTAACAGTGAAAGACCACAATTTTGAATATAATACTTATATAAACTAACTCAAGCAGCTTTTGCCGTGCCTGGATTTGCACTCAAGAAGTGGACTAGCCTCCCCCTGCCACGCCAAAGGACACGACACCAGCACGCACCGCCCTG
This sequence comes from Ceryle rudis, assembly GCA_033439905.1. NCBI lineage: Eukaryota > Metazoa > Chordata > Aves > Coraciiformes > Cerylidae > Ceryle > Ceryle rudis. The sequence continues at coordinate 211,520 of JAAGNO010017289.1, forward strand.
GGATCCCGGCGCTTGCCATCCCAGCTGCTCTCTGTTGCAGGAGGCTTTGCGGGCGTCAGCCTATAGCATGGCGCTTGGCACGAACATGATGCTCGCTCGGAGCACTCCTCCCCATCCCTCACAGACGGAGGAGCATCAGGCAGAACGAAGCAACGAAATGGTCTGTAAGGAAAGGTGTCACCAAATAAATCCGGACTATTCCTTCAGGGAGAAGTCCTGAATGGTGGTTTCCTAAGGCAACGCTTATCAACAGAACAGTATCACAGAAATGTCGTGGAGGACGGTTAGACGAGACCAAACAGGGTGGGTGCGAAAGAACTGGCAAGGACACAGAGAAGTTTCTACTTAAATTTGTTCTTCAGTGTAGGTCTGAATAACAGGCATGTGAGTGCAAACACAAGAGAGAGGCTTCTTATAAACAAATAGCTCTGCTGGGATTTGGCCGTTAGAAAAAAACCCTCACTCTTGTCAGAAAAGTATTTGATACAATTTTGGATACAGAATTTATTACATGAGAAACTGATCTCAGGAACATGGAAGTGGTTCCCACTGAGATTTTATTTGGTCATCACAGAGCTCAAGTCTGTTCCAGCTTCACATTGTGTCATCTGGTAAGCGTTTACAGTAGGAATCAAGGGAACTGGATTTGGAAAAAATCCATCACAACTGACCTAAATTTGATCTGACCTGAATAATCAAACTAAATACCAAGTTCAAAAATGGCTAGACAGAAGCAAGGAGGGGGAATTAATCGGCTGCAGGAGTTACCTCACGAGTTTCCTTTCCTCAGCCATACATGAGGGTTATGCACCCCACTTTTTTCTTCCCAAAGAACAGTGATGATGGAGGCTACATGAGTATCTCCTTGTACCAAAGGTTTCAAATGTGCACAAGTGCTGCAGGCACCACTATGTTCCCTTTCGTTTTCTGACACCATTCATTCCTGAGAAAGCAGCACTTGGAAGTGGGGAATGGAAGATAGGAAGCAAATAAGAAAATCTGAAGAGAACACCTTGGAAGGGCAGTGGTGACCATGTCAGTACCATCTGGCCTTGCCTTTGCCATACGGTTACCCAGAGCCACCCCAGAGTGCGTCCTCAGCCAGCATGGTAGTGTCTTGTGCTGCAACAACCACACCAGGTGCAGGTAATGCCATGTTAGACTCACAGCCACACCAGCCCACCTTACAACTGTATGTCATATTCACAACCTGTCCCATAACTGAGGCTTGACCATATTCCTACTTCAGGACTTAAGGAGGTTACGCTGCCAGCATCGCTTTATTCCTAAGAGACTGATCTCAAGATGTACAGGTGCAGCACCATCTAAGAAGACACATCGCAACTCTCCATAGATGGATCATTATTTCTGTAGACCTTGTAGTGAAGTGTTCAACAAAAAGCTCCACCACTTTCAAGACTCCTTGTCTGTTTTTTATGAGAGATCTAGGTATTATTTACTAGTCTTCTCAAAACACAAAGGTCAAAGACATGTTAACTTCTGGTTTACTCTCTCAGCAGTGAGAGCAAAGCACTCAGAAGAAAACTCAAAAACTGCTGCCCTGATGTTGGCAAAACTTGGGTAATATTTCTGGCAAAAACTTTGGATGAGGATGCAACAAAAAAGACTGAACAAAACTGCAAAGGGAGGGAGATTTCATTTTGAAAATAAGGCGTCTTATTGTGCCTGTGGATGTGTATCTTCCCCATATAAAGTTTTAGAAGCTTTATATAAACTATACTTCTAAGTAAGCTTGTAATTAGCTAAGGGCAGGCTTGGGTCTAATTATAACTTGTAGAGACATACGTTATGGAAATACTTAGCTAATAACCATAGTGATTCTCTGTTGATGGCTGAAGTCAGGCTGGCATATGATTGGTTTGTAACCACCTGGGTACTTTCTGTCTTGTGTAAACTGGGCTCCCTAACGAAGCCTGTAGGACTGGTCTGTCAGGTTGTCTTCTCAGCTCTGACACACAGGGTGAGCCAGGCTTTCACTGCCACCAATGCTTTGATGCCCTGTGTTCCTGCATATGACTTCCCTGCTCCTTACAAGAACCCTGTGGGATACCTGTTCTCACCTCACCAGGAGATGCTGTACCAAAGGAACCAGGGAACCTGACAGAGAGAGCTGAAATTGCACCATTACTGCAACAAGCAAGATCAGACTGCATTCAGTGCATGAATCATTAATATGTCAGCATGCGCTGTGAACACATATACATTAATCTGGACAGCATTTTTCAAGGTTAAAATGAGTTTGATTCCGTATCTCATACCAAAAATCCAACAGGCTGCTCAGCTGGAAGAACACCCCTCCTAGTCAAAGTTCCTGTAAAACTGCAAGTTCATGCAGCTCTCTTACAACTTTGGATTCAACCTCTACCAACATAAGAAAGGTCCAGAAGTTTACTAACTGTGCCTCTTTATTCCACCCTTGGAAGCTGCTTGCATGGCAATCTTTCCTTGGGTATAAGTATGCATGGATAATGAAGTGCAAAACCAATACAAACCCCTGGGAAAATGGCTATTTACTACCAAATACAACAAAAGTTTAAAAGATGCATTGCTACAAACCATGAGCACTTGCTCACACATACTGTTATGTACCAGTGAATCACTGAACTGTGTCACAGAAGCCCTCCATGTTATAAAAAGCCCATCTCCTTCACAATGCGTTTGGTACAGAAAAATAAATGAGTGTAAAAATGCAGCCACATCTTCTTATGGAAGGAACATTCCAAATGAAAATTATAGGAAGGAAAACAAAATTAACTGCTGTTTTAAAACCTGCTGTACAGTTTCTGCAACTCCTTTCAAGAAAGGAGGACACTACTTCTGATGTGGGGAGCAGGCAGCACTATCTTGTCCAGTGCCCTGTGCAAGCTCCACATTGCACATGTGTAATTAAGTTAGGTTAGCTATTGTAGGGGATCCTACCTGTAAAGCAGACTTACTTAATAGTGGTTTGCTTTAATACAGCTTAATACTAGTGTTAACAGATACAAATTAGCCAACAGAAACCTCACTCAAACCGCAGGGGAGATTCCTCTTGTAGCCTCTCATGCTGGTTTAACTGGATCAAGTAGAAAACCTCTCTAGCTGAAGCCCATACTCCCCACAGTTGGTTAAATGGGGCCGGTGAAAGGGGCAGCTCTGCTTCGGTCACCAGTCCCTAATTTGGCTCAATCAAAACAAGCCAGGTCAGCATAAAGAGACCTTTGCTAACTATTACCCTTTGAAATTGCCAGAGTTTTCAAAATCAGTTAAAGAGTACTTGCAAAAGCGGGTCAGCCGGCAGATCTGAGGGATGGCAAGAAGCAGCTGAGGTCAGCTGGGAAGATGTTTCCCTGACCTTGGCTTACAGCCCACCCAGATGGCTCCTAACTCCTCCACGTCACCAAGCCCTCACCTGGACGGATGGAAGATTGACCCCAATGTTAAACATTCAGATGGCCAAAAGTTCTGTAACTGGGTATTAGCACTCCTCATCAAAGCAAAAGACAGCAAAACCCACATGACAAGATCTGTTTAAAAATCCATACTCCACCTCTTTTATTTTACCCATCCCTTCTAAGAAATTGAGGCCTTCAGTGTTTAGTTCTTCACCCATCAAAAATCCAGCTTCCAAGAAAGGTCAGTGTAAAAGCAAGGCCAGCAATTCCTATTGCTGAACAACATATTTCCCTCCACTGTAGCTACAGAAGATGCATTAAAAAGAAAATTACTGTAGCAATAAAGGTCCATCCAAGAAATGCTCACGGATGTCCTCAGCTTTGTGTACATGGAAATACCAAAGAGGTCTAACGGTTGCAGTTGCCTTTCAACTCCGTGCTGCTGCTCCCTTGGACACGTACAGCTATGGACAAAATCAGGCCATGTGAGAAGGAGTTACATGTATGCTGTGCAAGTTATATTCCTACCACAGGTATTGAGATATGGACTGTGAACAGTAAAAGGAGCTCAACTGACCATGACATGTGCAAATACTACAGTAAACAGATACTTATACACTGTCTTGTTTAATATAAAACTCCTCCTTCCCATTCTGTCATTCACCTTATGCCATCATATTCTTGTCAGGTCTTTTAGTCAATTTTTGACATACAACAGATTTTAGTACAACTCGAAGTGAGAAAGAGTGAAACATTAAACAAATACTATCCATCTCAAGTAAATCCCTACTTCCTTCTTTCTACCTAGGAGAGCTTGCACTCAAAACCATGTCATGAAATAACAATTGTATTGAACAGAGAAGACAGCAAATTCCCGCTGTAGTTTAAATCCTTCTAAAAACTAACCTATGTTTGAAGATCAATAAAAAATGAACTTTCAGGTTAATCTTCTGGGTTTTATTAATATTTTGAACTTCTTGCATTAAAAATTCACAGAAAATAAGCCAATATTCCTACAAGACCTGTAAGTGCCAAGACGTATTGTGAGACTTCGTATGTACAGACCCTTTCTAGGCTTTGTGCCTCACACATCCCTTTCCAAAGTAAAGGGGCTCCCTGCCGTACACAAAGAGAAGACTGTTTGGGCTGAAGTCACAACTTCAAAGACCACTAGCACAAAATTTGCCAACTCGCTTGGCCATTCAAGCAAATGTCAACTGAAACAAAAGCACACCAAGGAAAGTTGTTACCAAATGCCACGCTGGGAAAATAATGCAAATTCCTGTCAATGATCAACTTAGCTTTAACTAAGTCTAACAAGCAAGTTTGCTTATGTTCTTTTTCACTACCACGCTCATTTTGCTCTATAAATGCATTTCTGAAGCATCAGTTAAGAAAAAAACCTCTGATGTAAAAAACAGTGACACCCTCCTCCCCTTTTTTAAGACGCATCATTCTTGCACACGTTTAGATTTCCTACGTTGTGTACTTGGTCAAAATATGTAGCAAATGCCTAAGAAGTGCTTGGCCCCAGTGAGACAACAGTCTGCACAGACTCACTTGTAATACACGTCTGCCTTTCAGCTGTTTAATCTCCATACACTGTACTTCCTTTATCAGGACTACAGCATCGTTCCAGTTTGCCTTAGGTTTTTTTTGTGTCTACAAAGTATCGTGGGAACATCAATACTTGGCAACCTAACTTGAGTTTTTAGCATAACACCACAGATCTCTGTTAGTAAAATGTTACAGCAAATAAATAGATGTATAAAGTATTTTTTTTTAATGCAATATAAGTGCCATATAGTAACGTAAACACTTTGCACTGTGCAAGTTTTTCTGTAAAAAGCTTTTCAGACTAAACTGTTTTAAAGGGGCTGAATCAAATTTAATCACACACAATAGACATACATTTGGAAATTAATTTGGTAGCAATTTATGACCCTTTGATGTGAACTTTCACAGTCATTCTTAGAGCAAGAATGTATTAGTTCAGAAGTGTTATGTTTTGCCTGGCATCCATGGGGAAACTACAGCTGAAGATCCTCTAAGTTTGTGGTTACTTCTAGGCTTCTGAGTATTAATACATTATTTTAAAATCTTAAATGATGAACAAGAAAGTAGCATAAGTCCCATAAACAGAATACATGCTACTACCATGAACTTGCTTTACGTGAAGACGCTACACACAATTGCCAACACTGGCAAAAGCTGATTCATCCAATACTGAACTTACTGCCTCTGTATTATGAAGCCCATGCAAGCAGTCCAAGCATTCAAATTCTTCACCCATCTCACAGGACAAAAGTGAAAAAATACACTTCAGAAACAGCATACGAGTGATGTATTTTTACCAAATGGCAGCACCACACAGAGAGCTCTGGAGCAGATTTCTCTCATCTCTTGACAAAAGAAATATGTGGAAGCCATTGAGCAAGTGCTGTCCCTGTGGTCGCACCCTGGGCTCCTGGCCCATCAGACCTCCTTGTGACACAACAAGCATGTTTGGCAAAACCACGTTGGAACAGCCCTCCCTTGTCTGCCGTACATCAACCCCTGCAACACCTCCATGGCCCCCTTTAACAGCTGACAGTATTAAATGCTCACTAAGCTCAGATACAATATCACACCTATGGGGTGTTACAACTCCCAGGAAGCTCAGGAGCTTGGGATCACCAAGCCCTTTCCTGTAGGTATCAATTAAACAATTTCTCCAAGATGATGCTGGAGAATCCAGGCTGATGCTGATGTCTGACCCACTGAACCCAGCTTTGTCCTCTCATTTTCCAGTATTCAAAAGGGGACTCCATCACTCTCCCCAGCTTTAGCAACAGCACAACAGACCCAAGCAAAGGTGATTGCTCCCAAACACTGGTATTCACCTTAGCCAGTAAGCAGGTCCAGGTGTGTACCCTCTCACATGACCAGCATTTCTGCAGACCAGCTTTTGCTTTCTTTTCATGTAACATTTCAACATCACAGTTCAGACAAGATGATGTGCAAGCCCCATACCTTTTTTAAAGGAGAACATCATAAATTGAGTAGGTGTCTTTAGGAGTAAGAGCTAAAAAGTTAAGACTACATGTCAAACTTCAACACAAAATTGGCTTTGGTTCTGACATAAATAGCGTGCAAGCCTTACATTTATTAAAAACAGATGAAACAAGTCCCAATTCCTTTTGAATAGCAGAACTACTGAAGAGATCTGGTGGGGTTTAGCACAGCGGGAGTTTTAGTTGTCTATCACCACACATTTAAACACTTGAGGACGTTGCAATAAATGCTGAACTGAATTCACCATCAAAAGACAAAATCCATGTTCTATCTGCCAAAACCTTTAGCAGCCTAAACAGAAAATGTCACAATTGATTTTCAGCAACGGTATAGAAATAAAAACCAACATTTTAAAGTCTTTATGGGATAGCTAGATAGACAGATAAACAGCATGAGACAGATGGATTTATTGCTATAGGTAATTTTCTACTCCTGCTAAGCAAAAATCAAGCTTCAAATGGATTGATACAGCTAAACGGATTAAGAAAAAAACCCAATGAATGAATCATTTTATTTTTAAATTCTCTGGTCTGTCAGAGCCATTGGCCTGGAGGTATAAAGTGAACAGATTTTTTTTATAAAGCGCTACTGTTTTATTTGCACTAAGGTTAAAGAGCTTCCTCTCTCCTTGACTGATGTCAGATATAATAAAACAAAAATATTTGAAAGGAGAAAAAAAACAACCTACCCTGAGCCATTGTTAAGTGCTGGTTTGGAGACTCTTTTACTCCCTCTCTGTTTGTCTGACAAAGTCATAGAAATTACCTTTGACCCCACTTTGCACCCACAGAACTGCTGTTCAGGGTATGTCTGCTGAGCCCCACAGAATCCTAAGCCCCCTTGCACCTCAGCTGGCTCCAGCTCTCACAGGCCAGGAGATGGACATTTTGTGGGAGGAGGCAGGGCTGGTGTATTTGCAGATTCCCCCTTCCCTCTGAAATTAGCAGGATTTTTAATACTCCAAATTTAAACAGTGAAGCAAAATACGTAAAGAAAAACAAGCCAACGTCTGTAAAGTCTCAAGGCTGACTGCAAGCATTTACCAAACGTATGATATTGGCAAGCAGGAGTGGCTGCTGAGCTGATAAGCTCTCTGCTGTGCTTACAAACAGGCTCTTGTATTTTAAAGGACTGAGAAATAACTAACTTCATAATACTGCTATAAGGGAATTAATGCTAATATTAGAAAAAGGAGTTTGAATGATCAGGCTCTGCAAAATGTGGTCGTACTAAGAAGCAAGCTGGACTACTTTTAAAATTACCCAGTAGCCTGTTTTCATATAACCTTTTCAACATGAACAACTGACCTGCACCCAGCATCACAGTAAATCAGATTTTGGGTTCCCCTTATGCTTGCTGCACTAAAAAAAAATGATCATAGGAACTGTTCCTACTTAAACAGGTAAAACATCTATGAGAACAGCAACTGGAGTGGGGAAATAATTATCTTAAGATTTGCTTCTTTAGGAATTTAACAAGGTCAGCAGAAGCAATGATGGAAAGAGGCCCAGGCAACTCCCCTTCACACCGGCATCTTCCCTTTACCACAGGCAGGAGCTTTCAGCTGTCCCCAACCCAAGGAGCCTGCTAAAAAAACTTAAAACTCCTGCTGAAGAAACAAACCTGCCCTGATGATTTCCACATTTATTTTAAGATGTTTTCAAACATTTTCACACTTCTACTTGTGTTATTAGCTGGAAGAAAAGGTCAGAGGGTTCTGACTCCCATGCAGGGAGATGAAACTGGGCTAGCCTGGCATCCTGCTCTCTCACCCATCAGTGACCGGGACGAGCAGCACCTCCTGCTTTCACATAGTTTAAGTTCACAGCAGCTACAGGGGACCCATGAGAGCGAGTAAACGCTTCACCATCACCATTTATCTCTTTCTTCAAGTCTAGGAGTGCCTTAAGGAACAAAGTCAGAATTAATTCAATCAGATACAGACCCAAAAAGAGACAAGGATCTTCTTTATATCACTTCAGGATTTGGTCCTCAACCTGTATATTGACTATGCTGTCTTCAAACACGGCACTCAACCTTACCACCACCAAGACCTTCCATTATCCCACTGAAATGAGCTTTTTCCTCAGTTGTAGCCTAGTTCTGCCATGCTATATGCTGCTATTTCCCTCATCTATGCTCTGAATGCTTGACACTCACATATGCATAGGCTCCTATCACCACGCTATGGATACAGTTCCAGCATTTCCTCCAGATCATCATGATTTTGTTTCTTGCTGAAATCACCCTAATGACTCCAATTCTCTCATCCAAAGAAGTGAATGGTTCTCCAAGACAAGCCTAATGCCTCCCTGACCAGTTGCATGCTACTGCTTCAACATGTGGCCCAAATTGGTCCTTTTGTAAAGCCTCATATCTAATTTGCAGTCCACTATCTCTCTATCTCTTTCAGCCTTATGGCTTTTACAGCTTGTCCTCCCGTGTATGTCTGCATTTCAGATTATATTTCTTTGGATGCATTAGCCTGGATTTTTTCCAAGATGCTCTTTTTTATTTCCTGCTCTCAGTTACACTTTTTTTCCTTAGTGCCACTGCTTTGCAAGGCCCTTTTCAGTTGTCTTTGCTGTATGACTCACTTTATTGTCTCCTGCAGATTTCATTAGCACAGTTCTCCATCTCATTATGAAGTAGGACTGAATTTCACACACTGTTCGAGCTTTCCACAAAACATCTTCTTGCAAGTTAGCACTGTCCTCACTCTTTGTTTGGGCAGACATGGTACTCCTCAGAAAGAAAGATCCTGGGGTACGAGAATCTGCCTAAATCGACTAAGTTTCCTAAGGTGCTCTGAGGAAAATGCCAACAGCATTAGACAAGCAGGGTATGTTAACACCATTAACTCCTGGAAGATTTTGGTTTTTCCCATGACCTGTTTTGTTAGGTATTTGAAGGTAACTCCTGCCAAGAACAGATGGTGTTCAAGCAGACAACTGGCAAGAGATATAGAAGAGTGCACCGAGATGGTGGTGTGTGTAAGTCTGGCCAGTTATCCAAAAACCAGTATGAATACAACAGGAGCTGCCAAAAAGTATTGTTTCTGGAAGAAAACCTAGGAAGTAGGACAAATAAACCTGTAGGTGAGTAAATTTAAGAAACTTTCTGATACAAGGATGGTGCCTTGTCTATTAGCTCCATTTTCAAAGCATTTGTATCAAATTGTCTACAGATGGTTGGAAGTGAGTAATGCTTTGCCACGTGCCCATATAAAAGAATATGATAATGATCTTTCACAGATGTGATGGCACAATTAAAACAGCGGACAAGAGAAGCACTTTTTGAGAAATACTTGAAAACAAACAAATCTTAATCCTCCACAAAATGCCTTCAAGTGGCGGAATAAATTTACTATAAATTTTTACTCTAAATATTATCTTACTTGAGACCAAAAAAAGGATAACATAGGAGACCTTCAAATGAATGACACTATACATTATGTAAGTGTTTCAGATAATCTCTGCTAACTGTCCAAAAACATTTCATTTTCAGAAATTGCACACTCCCCCAGCATAAACATTACTAATGATGCAAAATAAAACCAGAAGGGATTCATCTCCTTTCTAATGCTAAATATTGCACAAGTAACTATGTAATCTTAATGCTGCCTCAACACAATTTCCAAAATCTAATACAAAATTGAGAAGAAATCGTTAGATTACTCTTCAACAGAACTATTGACAGTAATCTCCTAATAAGACCTGTCACTTTGACCTTCATGCATATTTTTCTAACACCTTCACTTGCTGCAATGACTGCGTGAGTCTAAGTGCAATGAGGAGCCCATTTAGGAACAAGTCCCATGTGCATCACGCCTCAGCAATCCACAAGCCTGAAATATCCATGGAACTGTTTAAAATATTTACGGCCACCAAGATCAAGCTCTGGAGATGCTGGACAGAAATCTATCACAGAAAATCTATCTGAGAATGGGAAATATTTCTTTCAGATCTGCTCCCCTCAAAAAAGCATGTTTAACTTACTTAAAAGCATTGTTTTAACCAAACCCTGCAGACAGAGAATCTCATGTAGAGTATGTTTTCTCTGTCCATAACTCATCTCTCTGCAACACACAGATAACATTAATCTTATAGTGTCCCCTATAAAATATAAAGGTAAGGGGTCCAAACCATATTTCACGCCTTTATTTTGAGATACTGTATTTCTGGGGAGCAGGGGATGGTGCAGGTGGGAAGCCAGAGACAGCATTACAATTCCAAGTGCCAAACACTGCAGCAGCAAGGCCCCATAAAGCTGTTTACCCAAGATAGCTCTGATGCACTATTATTCATCAGGGGATGGTAGACCCAGAGCAGCTGCTGCATTTCAGATCTTGATGTAATTCATTGTACTGTTGCAGGAGCTCCACTAAATGTCCCGAGTTTTCATCACCCATTGTACGCCAGCCTCTTATTTCTCTCATATCAGTGCATGTATCTACCATTTAACAGACATATAGTTAACTCCACAGTTTGGAACATCACAAGTCATTTAGAACTCATTTTTTTTGCCCCCTTAAGCACCCCTCCTTGGTACATGATCTTTACATGATTTTGATTAGGACATCTTAAGCACTATCAAATGATTTTGATTATGATACCACATTTTTCATAATCAACTAATTCAGTCAAAGTTCTAGTTTTCTGTAGGTAGCATTTTGAAAAATGTTGTTAGCTCTTTTCTTCCCACTTAAACAGCAACATGTTCCTTCTCATTCTGACGAACAACTGAATGCTATGAGAGAGCTACAAAATGATACTTGCATAATCAATGACTACATGTTTGCTGTGATCAAGGTAGTAATTAAAAGCCATTAAAAACAAGTCACAGGCTGACCCAGCATCAGTCTCAACCCTTTCAGGCAATGAGAACTATCACTAAAATTGACAACTTTCTGGTCCATCATGACACTGGCAAAAAAAAAAGGCCCCAAGAAATCTTGTGATTTTTTTAACGAGATCCTAGTCTATCTCACAAGCAAGGTTTTCCGCTGCCAGATGGTCGATAGTAATGCTAATGGAAAGAGTTGAAGCTGAAATAAATCTGCCACTTTTAATCAATCACAGACAACTGTGTCATCAATAAGCGACTCGTGATATGACAAACTCCCTTTGGTTTGCTACAAGCAAAGTTGATAGAACTCATCACACCTACACATTCATTGCCAATTTGGGGCAACTTTAACTTAGGCATTTTTGAGGTCTTAAGATTATTCTTTCCCTAGCAATGCTCTGATTTTGGTTTCACCCTGAAAGTTGCTTAAAAGAACAAGAGTTACTAAATGTTAGAAGATATTTAGATAGTAGCTCAGTTGTGGGAAAAAAAAACCCAAAAACAAAACCACAACAAACCAGCCAATAAACAAAACTAAAACACCACCAGTAAAAGATCAAAAAATTCTACTAAATCAGCTATGATGCAATAGAAAGCACTTCGCCTACAAAATAAGGTGTGTATGGAAAAGATAGTATTTTAAAGGACTATTTTGAAAGTATAAAAATATAGCTATGCAACATGATGACAGTCCATGTATCTCTCTTTCACTCCACTTCAACTGCTCCAAAAGTCTGGGTACCACAAAACAGGACAAGCCTAAAAGTCACAAAATTAACCAAGTTCTTATGCCCTTTGTGAAAACCAGGAGTAAGAAGAGGAGACCCAAAAAAGAGCTGACCTCATCCCACACAGCTATCAGCTTGCTGACAGCTACCTGCCAGCCTCACACCAGAAACCCCATCTCTGCTTGAAGGAAAGTCTGACAAAGGAGAGCTGGGGCTCTTGCTCCAGGGGAGGAAGGGAACAACCAAAGGAAAAAAAGATGGTAAGCAGTAGGAAACTAGACTTCACTACTTCCATTGCTCATGCCACAGGTTGCTTTACAACCATATTTTTAACAGAGGCTTCCAAATTTGGCCTCAGTAAGAACTGCGTCTTTTTGCTTTCACTATGGTCCATCAGTGTTTTGAAATATAATTGCAAAACCAAGGCTATGATTAGGCTAAGGAAATCTAGTATTTTCCCAATTTAGAGGCAATATAGCATTCAGTTGCTTGAAAGAAAAAAAGTAAATCAAAAAGTTAGTAGAGCATGAGAGCAAAAGAGTCATTTCGAATCCACTTATGGAGACACGGGAAATGGTAATTAGCCCAAACTTCATAACCTGTCTATCAGTACAGCAATGAATGTATTACTGAAGATGGTTCCCCCTTCTCACCAAATTACAGACTCCCAGTACCTAACTTACAAAGACCACAAGTCAATGCAAAAAACATTCAAGCTGGTTTTACAACTCCCACTAGGCAAAATCATGCCAGCACAGACACTCCTTTGCCTTCCCCTCATCACCCCACTGAGAGAGATGACACCTTTCTAACCCTGAGCATCAGATATGAAGTAGTCACATTTTCCCCACTTTTTTTTTTGCTTGTTATTTAGCATCCATCCAAGTGTAACTGTGCTGGACAGAATCACTGGAACAGTATGATCACCCTTCAATATAATTTGGAAAGAATATCCAACTGTGTGCACACAGAGAGCACTGTTGATCCATTTTATGAAATAATGAATGCAAGGATGTCTATCCCAATATCTTCAAAATTTAAACCCAGCAATTTTTATTTCAGTAATAATACTCTGAAGATAATACGTTAGAGTTATTATAGACTGCTGCAGCATCATAGATTAGTCTCATAGAATTGATCTTCAGGAGACCAAATGGCACCTATGTGAATGTTCCCTGCAGTTTAATCAGTGAGCAACTTCCAGTGTTTCAGAATTACTTTTTCTCCCTTTTCCTATTTAATATTTTTTGTACTTTTGAAGTTTTAAGGATAAGGAAAACACAGCTGTTTTTTTCCTTTTCATGCAAAATGAAAGGTTATTTTTCTAAATTTTCTAAATGACTGCAGAAAAGAACAGTACACAAGAGCCTAAGTTAGAAAGACAATAAATAACACTGAGAGACACTTGATAAGATCTGAAGAAAAGCAAGATCATTAAACACAAGGGTGATGCCCATCCTGAAAAATGTCACACAGAAGAAAGGAAAATATTTCCAGCAATAGCAATAGACAGCATGTTTAGTAACTTATCAGGGAAAGCTGCAGCACAAATTGGCAAAAATTCAGGCGTTCTTAAGTAGATTGTTTTACCATTTCTTTCCAAAAGCGTGTACAAAGCCTGAGAACATCCATTCAGTCAACGACCTGCCTCGTTAGGGACTGAGTCTCACAATTCTTTGCAGTGCCTGCACACATACCAGAATACACACTGCTCCACCGTTTGACAGCGTGAACCAAAGTTCACCGAGATCAGTGGGACAAAATCCAGCCTTAGGTATGTTACAGTACAGAAAATCTGAAGATGATCCACTAAGAAGACTTGGGTGGTTGAAATCACTTACTTAAAGCATTCCATATCTCATCTTAATGACATTTTAAAAGCAGCTATGTAAAAATGCCTCTGAAAACTCTCTTGAATCTTAGTGCTTCTACAGCTGCTGACTCTGACCCTTTGGTTATGGTGGTAAATTGAGAGTGTTTAAATCATTTCAGATTTACTCTGAGTGAATTTAAACTGGAAGTTGGCCAGATATCTCTGAAGCTGTGATGTGGAGTACAGTGCACAGGCAAGAGGAGCTCTGCTGTTGAGAGTGCTTAAGGAAAAGATAAGTCTTCCAATAAAAGCCTGAAAATCTTGACCAGCCTTTAAAATTACTTGAAAATAGAGCCTAATACAGGTACCCTCAGCTCCACTATGTCTCCTGCAGTGCACGCCCAGCACAGGCATCAGCACCACAAACATCAGCTCTTACAACTGTGGTCTGCAGAGAGGTAGGGTATTAAAGGTCTTGATTACTGTGCTAGAAAAAATCTCAGCTATTTCATTTGCTTTCAAATGGGTTTTAAAATGAAATCAGCAGATACTGAAATTGAAAAGAGAGGGAAAGTAATTTAGACAAAAATGCATCTGTACTTCGGTTGGCCTCTTGCAAGTACTCTGCAAAAACCATCCTAAATCTAGACTTCTCTGAGTTGCAAATCCTATCAGCAAATGCTGAACCATAAACTTCAAGTTTTCTAGTGTCTGGTCTTCGCTATAATGTTAATATAGCGCTGCACATAACACCCATGAGCTACTGAAGTAGCAACAAAATAATTAAGATACACTATACCGCAAGCCTCTCAATGCCTTGGATCTCAGGATTTCCTACTGCTTCGTAATTTAAGAACCCCTTATGTTTCAAGAAGTAATTTTAAATTGCAACCCACAGCTAATAGAAAACTACAGCCTAGTAATCATAGGGTCTTAGAAATGTTCTCTGTCAGTTCTCCTGATGAGACAGAAATAAATGCATAAAACCTGTATTTTCGTCCAACAGCTATTTAAAAACATTTCCTGTAAAAGTTACTCGCATATATATACACATGTAACACACACATATATAAAATATATCTCTCTAAAAAAACTCCAGAACCTGAAGATTACCGTGTGCTAAAAGACAAACTTTCAATGTGCTTTAATTACGTCTGTGTTTTCAGGAGTTGAACAAAATAAGAGTTATTTATCCACTCTTGGATAAACCACAGGAAGCACCTGAAAGACGTTGATTCAGTAAAACCAGCAAATCTTCCAAACAAGTTTGGGCAAATGAATCCCGGAGCCGGGTTTCCCATCCATCACGTTGAGGGCTGTGCATTGTTTTTCCAAGGCAGGGTTTGAGATCGCCAGCCTGACCTACAGCCTCGGCTGCATTGTTGGTGCCAGCGGGTGAAGGCTCCGAGCAGGAGCAGGCTGCTGCCTCCTGATAAATCACTTCTAAACACAATGGGACTCGGTGAGACAATAGTGTCTATGGTTCCTTTTGATGTTAAGGGGTTTTCTAATCTCTTCAGGTTAGATTAAGAGGCAGCCGGGGTCAACAAAGGTCAGCGAGATGAGGTTTATTTCTGCAGAAGCCTTTTCCTTCCAACCAAGATCTCTCTAGCTAGTCAGTCACTTGCTAGTAAATTAATCTGCATTATACAAAATTTATGATTTCTTATGGCTTACACGCACCACACTTTACATTGGACTCAGTTCACTGGTTGCAAAAAAATCCCAAATCCCCATGGCTTTAAATCCTTAATTAGCCCTTTCTTTGCATTTTCATTCCTTCATAGCTTCCCCTACTTCTATCTGCATTGAAGCTGTTTGATCTAACAAGAAGAAAAAAGACAAAATGACTTGGTTGAAATAAAATTCTA
>JAAGNO010017289.1:227501-239134 GCA_033439905.1 Ceryle rudis
ATTCATCAACTCTAAAAGCCTGAAATGATAATACTTAATTATGTTCTATTAAAAAAAAACCAAACACAAACAACAAAAACAACATGTTCTAAATTGCCCAAAGGTCAAAATCACATTTGGACTGGATCAAGTTGCAGGCAAAGAAAGCTCTTATTTCATCAGTAGATTTAGAAGATTTAAAGAGGTGTGGAAGAGGCAGTATCATGAATGAAAAATGTCAGCAAAAGGTAGGTTTTTTGCACTGTCACATCACTGAGAGCCATTAATGATTCTAATCTCCTGGACACTGCCCCGAGGACAAAGAGGAAGAACAGAAAGAAGGAAGAGGAGAGTTCCCGGAAGGTACAGCCTGATGCAGGAATACCCAGAGAAAACCTGCAGTAGGCATCCATCAGCAACATGAGCAACCTGAACTGCTCTCCTACCCACCTTGTTCCACAAACAACCTACACAAAAGTGTTCACCTTTCTTCTACCCTGTTCCCATCATCTTTTTTCTGTAGTACTTTAAAAGGCATGAATGAAGTGCAAACATGTTTAAGATGTGCTATATTTGCATATCAATTTTTTAAGCCAGTATTGCTTGCACACAGTTCATTTGGCAGAAGAAAGAACAAGTGTCTAAAACACTTTCAATTAAGTAGCACCTTTAGGCATAAAATTAACCCTTAAATTGACTTACTAAAGCCCAAACTGGGACAGCCTGACTCTGCCTCCAGAAGCTGGGCAGCAGGTGATTCTGGTTTGAAATAACCAGTGATACATTTTAAACCACTCTGACTTCTATCTTGTTTCTCTTCAGCTAGTAATTGGATTCACTGTTGACTTTAATCGCCGTTATTAATTCATCAGATGACTGATTGACTCAACTACTGCTTTAATCTGATGATTGTCTCATACAACTCCAGCAACAATAGTTTTAGTTAGAATTCCAAATTGTTTTGTTTTTTTTTTTACTGCATGATAAAATCCGTGCAGAAGTGTGCAAAGCCATTTTTCTACTAAAACCACCACATCACCACTCTAGACAGGCAAAGATAACCCCACAAAATAAATATGCCAGCCACTTCATTCCGCTTCCAAATTTGTATGTGTGGCCTTCATACTTCAGATCTCAAAGTACTCAGATTAAATATGTTGATAAATTCTTAAAAGAACACTATGCTGTTAAGTAGCAGATACTTCTTTCACACAAATACCACACCTAAAATCACTTCTGAATAAAAAGACAACAGACTATTAAATACATGCCCAACATTTCTATTCTGTATGGGGCCTGAGAGTGCTCTCCATGTTCAAGCACCTTCCAGTGCTCCAATTCAGCAAGGTTGCACTCAACTCAATACTAGTATCAATACTGCTTTCAAATCTATCACACCATGTCATGCTGTGGGCTGTAACAGCCTTATTGCATCCTTTCCCTGCCAGTTATCACAGTCCTGCTTGAATGGAAAGACTTCAATTCGTCCACAGTTTTTGACAGCTGCTGAGCCAGGTGATGCCTTGAAAGAGCACTCAGGGTGAGATATTCTCCACTTGCACTTGGAAGACTGACTGCAGGTCCTGAGGTACATGCTTTATATTCTACTCTGTACCTTTCCATCCAACCTCTGTAGCAGCACAGGTTTCTTTTTTAAGTGTAAAATGTGGGAGGAGAGGAGAATGTATGTAAAAGCCCATGGTTTTCTCCCTATCTTCTTTCTGGGTCACAAAGAAGGGGTCTGTATGACAGAAAAGAAGGAGATGGGCTGCTCTAGAGCAGGTGGGGAAGTTCCCGTGGTTCCTGCATATCCTAAACATGAAAATGGGTTTGTTAAATCTATTTTTGTATTGCATTGGAGGAAAGGGAAAATGCTGGGCAAGAACTGCTGACTCACAATAAATGGGAAATTCCACAACAGAAAAAAAAAGTTAAATTTGCTGCATATATCTTCCAAGAGCACATTTTGAAGAACATATCTCAGTATGTTTCATCCTATATTTAGTAACAACAGCAGTGAGGTAAAACTGAAATCAGTCAGCACACCAGAAGCATCACTGGGTAATGGAACAGCACTTACATAAATGACTAAGTTACAGTACACTGGCAAATTTAAAATGAATTATGCAGATGCTGTTAAGTATTATGCGAACAAACAGCACTTCAAAATTTGCAACAAACTGCTGTAACTTTCTGATACTTTACCCAGCCATGGTGAAAGGACTGCACATAATGACTGCCAGCTATCCGGTCTGGCAATGTGTGCAAACACCAAGAAATAAGAAGCTTCACGTGACTGCTGTCCTAGTTTGGGTATTAGTCTGGGTAAAATAACATATGTCATTGTAGTGAGGAAAACTTTGTGTTTGTTTTGTTCCTTTTCCTTCAACTTTTAACAAATATTCACTGAAGACTCAACTTCATTTGCAAATCTAGAACATGTCAGACATACAGTTCCTTTGGTTTCTCTTAGAGAAATTAGTAGATATATACTCTAAAGATCAACAAGCAGATCCTGCTGGACTAGGGTTAAAGGAAAATCAATTCAGAAAGCAACCATTCTTCCACCCATGAAAACACAAAAAAATAGATCGGAAAAATCTAGAGACTGAGAAGGAGCATTTCACAGCGCTGAAGCACTCTTGGCCATGACAGCAGGACATGCACCTCTAGGGTTTGATAACAAGAGCCATAACACTTCCAATTTCTTTGTTTCTTCCCACTCTCCTCACCCCTCACATCACATATAACTATTTTTGCTAACATGCTATTGAAGTTCAAGAGACTGCACATACATATTTATATTCAGTCTCCCATTAGACCCGCTGAGTGTAATTTGGAAGAAAAAAGCTTGCCGAGCATTTTCATATAACCAACCTGAAAATGAGAACATAGATAAACAAGACGCTCACAATCCAGCTGTCACACAGAATTATCTTCTGGGCTAAAATTGCTCCTGTTTGGTCTTAAAACGCAAGACAAAATTATTTCAGACAGTCACAAAAATCCCCTCTGCATTTTTGCGCCGCCCAGGCAGCCTCCCCTGGAATCCAACAAGGAGACGATTTTCTTGAGTGGGAGGCGGAAAAGCAATATCCAATTTATATTAAACAAACAAGAAGGCTGCTGTAAAAATAAGGAGACTTGACCTGGGTCTGGGCCGTGAGGTCGAGCCAGATCAATGCCTTTTTAGTTTTAAATTGAAGGCAACCTCATTTGGGGTAAGTGGAACCAAACACTGGATTTGGCAGACGCTTGTTATTGCTGAAACACTCGCACAAGCCTGGATGTGTCCTCAGACAGGCTTGAAGGGTTGATTTATATATATTTCTCAAAGGTTCTTGTGAGTCCAAATAAATGACAGCTCAGGAACACTCCACTGCAGTCCCAGCAGAACGTGTTCCTTTATCCTTATTTTTGACAACATTAAATGTCTGTACTACAAAATTTGAATGCTCTTAATGAGTGATGTACAAGTAAAAATGATTTGCAGCATCACTAAACTCAGAGAAATTGATACAGTTCACATTGAGAAGGTTTCTTTACGTTATTTCTCCTGTCATTAAGCTGTTCCAGGGGTATTTTCCTCCAATTATATTTTACAGAGTGAAAATATAGGTGGGTTATCTGCTGTAGTGAAATTCTGGTATTTTATTCACACACTCGAAGAGTAATGAAACCAAAACTGGGGTTCTTAGGAAAAATACTCTTAGCAAAATTGCAACAAGCTAGAAAATCTTTGTTTCTCTTAACTCACTGGAAGAACAGGCATGAAAGGGAGAAATGACTCTGTAACTCCCCTCCTGCAGGAGGAAAGAAAGGATTGAGGGATGAAGGAATGAGCTTTCTGGTAACATCATCCTAACAAACCAATGCTCCGTGACAGAAAAGTGCAGAGATGCTGGAGTAACTGCTGCAGTGAGCTGAGAGTCAGAGGCAGAACCAGCTCCCACAGCAGCAGCCCACACGTGCCCAGACCCTGCAGAATGGGGATAGCGTGCTGGGTGATGACTGGAAAGAAGCTTTCTCAATGGTGCAGACCACAGCCATGCAAAACATTATCCATACATGCTTCAGAGTTCAGTGCAGCTTTATTTTCAAGGTTATCGAGACTATCAGATGTGAAAGAAAAATGCTGTTGTTGGTAGCAGGGGAAAATGATCATTCAAATAGCCTGAGTAATGGGAATAAATGTCAAAATCTGACAAATACCTGACAGCTTCTGGAAGGACAGGTTTGGGGAATTGTTTTTTCATTTTTGAAAAAAAAAAAAACAAACCAAAATTCTTTCCCCATCCTTCTGTCCTATTTCAGCATCAAGAGAAATTAATTTAAGGGTAAAGGGGTAACTTGCTGCACTGCTGATTCAGGACAGTGTGCTGATTCCTGTCTCCCTAGTCTCTCGGTGGCATTTGTTTAACTGTCCATTCACTCGGTAGCACAGAAGAAATGCAGTTTTCCTCCTCTGTCCTCACTTAATGAAGGAAGAAAGAAAGGCTGCTGGTCATCACATGTTAGCATTCAGAAGTTAAAAACATGCGCTCATTTTAAAACATGTTGGGTCAGATACATTTCTTTCCAGTTCTTGCCTCTGATTTATCTCCTTATTACAAAAGGCTTCTTAGCTCCTATGAACAGGAGTAACCTGCAGCATTAGCCAGGTTACAACATTACTACAGGCTTTACTAGATCAACTCCTCAAATCAACTACGAACAAGTAGATGCATGCGTCAGCTCCTTTCAAGGTCATTCGTAAAGCTCTCCCCCATACAGCTAACTTTAATAAGGAGATGCTTGACTTGAAAAGCAGAACCGTGGAAGTCTTGAATTAATTTTTTCTTGGCTTTTCTTTTTGTTAATAAAATACGAAACATAATTTGTATAAACTTGTCCCTCTAAAAGTTATAAGACTGGAAAATATTGGTAAGATTTATTTTAAGTGGAGGTACTTATCAAATGTCACCATTTTCCTGTTCAAAATGACTAATCATGTTGATTAACCTTTGATTTAAATGATTATATACCACAGCAAAGCACAAACATACATAAAATTACACTCCAAAGAAATTCTCAGAGTGCAGATCACATAAGAAAACAGTTATGCCAAAGTGGTTAGAGAATTTATTTACCCCATACATAATATTCAAACCAAAAGTTGACTCCACATGCTCATTGGGAGGGCTCCTACCACATGTGTATTCATACCCAGGAATCACAGTCTATTTAATCCCATAGCCAACACAAGACTGCTTCAAGAGGAGACACCAAAAATATCAGTGAAGTAGTAGTTAAGCTATAGAAGAAACTCCTAACTACCATCTCAGCAAGTATCTTCTGTAAGGAATTTCATTCCAGGTGGGAAATTGGCACTAGCATGTTAGTCACATATAAAAGGAAGGCCTGAAGCTGCACAAGACAAGAAATAAAATTTAGTATCTCGCTTTCAGTAAATACACATGAATTCCAAACCATATAACAGACTTCAAAGCACAGAGAGAAAAACAGGATATCAATGGTAAATTTGACAAAGAGCTAAAGGCAATCCTGAAAAATAGAAATACATGGTGGAAAATTAAAGCATATAAAAACAGTCTTAACATCACATCTCAAAAGGCAAATCTGTACAGAGAATGCATACCCACCAAAGTTAGCATGGAAAAGACTCTCTCCTGGAAGCTTTGTACCTGCCAAACACAGGAATTTGTCCCCCTTCAGAAGCTCAGCTTCATCATCAGTTGCTAACTTGTAGGACTTACTGTATGTAGATGCCCGTCACCCAACCAGACTCCACTGCATCAGCTGCAGTCAACGAACTTTTAAGGTAAACAACCTCAGATTTTTAAACCATTACTGAAATGTCATTTTTCCTAATAATAAAGGTTCTGAAACAACTCTCTTCCTGACACAGTGAATCAAGAGTCCTTTCACCTTTATAATCACCTCGGTCTTGCCAAAATAAAAGTTTTTCAGACACTCAGGAATCCCTTGGATTATTCTAACTGAGCTGTGTTTCACTCCATTTTGGATTCATCTAAGTAACCTGGAAAACATAAGCTTCCCTCCACAAATAGCAGTGTCATAATGTAAATAAACTAAAAATATTGTACGTTAAAAAAACCCACAAACATTAGCTTTGGGTTTATAAAAATAAATTATAAGCCATGGCCAATGTAGAAGAAACATTCAGGACATTCAGAATTGTGTCTGGGTTAGGAGCACCCAGACAGGATGCTGCACAGCACTGAGCACACCTCCACCCACCGAAACAGTAAAACTACAAATAAAGAGCTTATCATTATCAGTAAACCTGGATGTGAGGGAAATGGGTGGTCTGGGGCTTCTCTCCTTATTCCCCAAGAGAAAGTATCTGCTGGACATCTGCATATTAACTGAAGAGAAAGTTTCAGAGTGGGAGTGATAAATAGTACCCCATGACCCCTCTCTCCCACAGCGTTACCAAACATAACCTGGCAAAGCCAGTGAGATCAAAACTAACTTCCATCTTAGAGAGCCATACACACATCCCAGAGACCAGCTGTAAACGAGCGTTGGAGCTGGGGGCAGTGCTCCCACTGGCTGTGGTCGAGAGTTGACTCTGCCTCCCTGGGCTTCCTCTGCAGCACAGGATCATTGGGCTCCTCCAACGCACCTAAATTAGGCTTCTGCCCATATTTTACCCCACCAAGGGATTGTGATTCTAATTAGAGCCAAGAAAGTACCAAGTAATTTATCACATTAAATGAGATGCCAAACGCAAGAAAAATATTACATACACTCTCCCTAATAATAAAGGGGATTTTTCTGGGGTCGTGATATCCATTGAAAAGCCAACAAAAACGTAGCTGGAGCAGATGCTAATTGAAACTGTGCGTCCCAGGGCAGGAACCTGGGCAGCAGAACAAGTCCCTGGTACTGCAAATGCACGTGAATCACAGGTGGAGCCATGTGCCAGCATGCAGTAGCAAAATGGAGAGTTGATAAATACAAGTGAGACCCCGGAGAGAATTTGGAGGTGAATTTCCAAATCTAATCAAATCTGAGATCTCTACCAAGGGCTTTTGTCATATTTATAGCAGGCGTGATTTGGTTTTCTACTATATATTCATATGCTTCCATTCAGAACAACCTTGCTTCATTACAACGGATTCAGCTGTGCTTCGCAGTCCTGCTTCATTTCTTCCAAGGCAAAATCTTCAGGAGATTAACCTGACACATTTACTCCCTCGATAATACATCCTGTCTTTTCTGACATCATTATGAATTTCAAGCACACAGCAATAAATAGGCTTAAAATTTTTCAAAAGTAGTGACTTAAAGCTTTCTTGTTCCCACATTTTCCTGGTACAACACATTTTGCTTCACAAGTAATGTTGTAAGACTCAGCTCAAGTAAATATATAAATAAATTATTAAGCTTCTAACCAAAAGCTTCCAGTCCTAAAGACCCTCTTTATCGGACTTGAAGAGCTCCAGCGCTTGGCACAGCTCTAACTGGAGCTCAGGTTTTAAGCAGCTCGAAGGGGCAATTGTTCTTCTCTAGGAGCTCCACATATTATCCCTAGGCTTCATATGCACAGAAGACATTAGTGAAGATAAACTGTGCAACTGGTAATTGAAATTAAAGTTGAAACATCTATTACAGATATTCACTGTGCCATATCTTGAACACAAAGAGAATGAAACAGTTTTTGTGTATGAAGCACCAATTGTGATATCCACTGGAATAAAAACACATTACGAAATGTAATGAAATACATCTACACAACATAGAATTTCCTAAAATTATTTACATTGTCATTACTAGTCTTCTACCATCTTGACAGATACAATAAGTAAAAGCCCAGTACAATTCTGGGAGATACGTCTGAGAAAAATGTGTCTTTCTCTGAAACTCAGAAAGTTGTGCAGCATTCACAGTAAAGAAACCTGTTCAAAAAATCGATTTTACTTCTGAAAATATTAATGTATATAATGACTACGCATCTAAAAAGGAGAAATCTGCATAATCTTCAGAAGAACTATTTGAAAGAACTTTCCTAACAAAACTTCAGAAAATATAAACCATTTCTGAGATTTCAAAATTAGGATTTTTAATTAAATAATATGTAGGTAAACTATATCATCTTTGAACAAGTAACCACTACGTGATTGTAGCAGCAATAATGCTACATTAAAAGGGACATCAACTGAAAGAATATCCAGTTTAAGCATGCTCCTGGGACCATGCTTAGCATTCCAGCTCTTCATAAATTTCTTGCAAATTAACAACTTTTTACAGGACTGTAAAATTTGCTTATCATTATCACATCAGTAAACAAAAGCTTTTCCAATATTTTAACTGACGAACGTTATAACTGTTACTTCATGGCATACTAAGAAAAGAAAAACTACCCAGAGATTGCACAGTGGTTGGCTGGAGTAACCATCTTTTTTAGAGATCATCTGAAGTCCTCTACGTGGAAATAACAGCACACAGTATTTTACAGCAAGGGGGGATTAGAAAGATGGAAATGAAGATCAACTTCCTATTTCTAGAGTGCTATATACTGTACGTGAAGACGATTTCTAAGACACATGACAAACTTGGTTGCATCATCTGTTCAAACCTCATGAGGTATGTAAAATCTTGGCTTGCAAAGAGAAAGCAATAAAGATATTTATTTATTAAAAAAAAAAAAAAAATCTGCTTTTTTAATTTTATACCTTTACATGCAAGATGCTACTGCAGTCAGATGCAACTTACTAAATATCTAAGACATATAAACTTAAAAGACTGTAAATCGCTCCAAACCCGAACAGTTAGCAAGATCTCTGCAAAAGCCTCCTGGATAAAGATAGATTATGTGGTTCATTCAATTTCTAATGAGCAATGTTCAGGGTTTTTACTATTATTAATTGCATATAAATTACCATGATCTTTGTATCAGTGGGAAAGTATTTAGCCATTCACCTCTCAGAGGAACAATGCTGAACAAAGGCAAGGAATGCATGGCATAAGAACAATGCAGAACACAGAAATTTATGCATACCATTTAAAAGGCATGGCATTTAGACTACTAGCAAAAAAAAAAAATCAAAAGTATGTCATAAATCTTTAATTGCAAGGAAAAAAAAGTCCAGCTAATGGTTTGCCAGCTCCTTGATATTATTTAAGCCTGCTTCTGGAGTGCAAAATCTCCTTAACTCACGTATCTACATGTATCCTCTACCTCCTCTGAAGTGTTCTGCTGCAAAATTCATTGTATCTGAGATCAGCTAATCATCATCAGGAAACTCTGTTATGCATCTTAAGGACGTACTTTAGGCTCTCAAGAGGAAAAATAAACACGTTTTATTAGCTGCTTTTGGAAAATACTGATTTGTATTTATTTAGAAACCTTTTCAAGTTGCACCACTTTTAAATTAAATATTTATGGCATGATTTTCCAAAGAGTTTAACACCTGTTAAGAGTTAAACATGCAGACTTCAACAGGAGTTCCAAGTGCCCAACATTTCTGCAAACCTCAGAAATTACAAGGTTTGGATGTGGCAAAGCAGCTTAAGCATGGATGTTACCGCTGAGTGATGGAATGCAACTAGGATCCTTACCAGCCCCTACTTCCCATCACAGCATTGCATTTCACACAACTGATTTGCCATATTTTACTAGAAATAGCAGAAATATGCCTTATTAATACCTGTTAAATCCAAAGAAAGCATAGGCTAAAAGCTTTTAGTTAATCCTCAGTGCATACTCACTTTCCTTGACTAGTGGAAAAGTCACGTGCTTGGGTCAATAAGACGTCACCTCAAGTAGCAACTACAGAGGAGACTCAAACCCACAGTGAGTCAAGCAGAGGAAAGCAAAGCTTTTGATTCTAAGGGTGAGAAGTTGAATGAGGATGTGGCTATCTTGGTAAAATAAAGAATAAAGAAGGTACAGCAGAGAAAGAAAAAATGTCTGGTACATTGCAAAAATCGGTATCCTGCTGACAGCGGGGCCAGCAGTGCTGTCTTCCATTTTGGCAAAGAAGACAATTGTCAAAGCCATTGGCATTCTTCGCCAAGATGGAAGACCACGGTGCTGGCCCCAGTATCAAATGAAGCCAAAATAAGGGGTTGGGTCTAGTCATCTTTGCTTAGCTTCTGAGAGATGTGCACCTACAGTCCCTTCCAGTTTCACGTTTTCAGGTATCGTACACCTCCCGTTCTCGCACGAGCGGATGATATTTTGCACCTTGTGGCTGACTGCCCTCCTGCCCTCCCTGGCCCTTTACACAGCTGCAACGCACTCCTAAATCTGAACTACAGTGCAAAGACATCAGCTTACATTTCAGAATTAAATACCTAGATTTCTTTGTGGCATTAAGTTTATAGTTCTGAAAGCAAATATCTATGTATTTTAGGCAGTAAATAAATGAATACGTAAATAAATATATATCATCTAAGTAAGAAATTACTACACGTAAGCACCATTCACATGATCATTCAACAAGAATTCATAAACTGAAGACAAATAAAATAGTTGCATATTGCAGATAAGAAACATCAGTCTCCTTTTACATTTTATAGAACATTACAAATCTACCCAGCAAATTAAATATTTTACTCATTAAAATAGTAGCTTTCATCACACTATAAAACATTTGCAAATGCAGAGCAGAGTAATACAAGAGTATTTACTGTAAAGCTTTATATTTGTGTCATCAATTAAAAACAAAAGTTTGGAATAAAACTAAATTAAAAGCTAATCAAAACAGCTAGATGTCAAAACAGATGGGAACTGTATTTTTCAGATCAAGCAAAAAGCCAAAGCTTTTGAACATTTAGTGTCATGTCAGCTGATACAGACAACTTAGAAAGGCAGGACAGCAAATGTTAGGATTTTATGAAGAAAAGGTGTCCCCAGATGAAAGGTTCACGTTTATGAATTTCCACTGATATTTGTTTGGTTTTGGCTTCAGGATGATTAACTCACACCAAAGCAGATCTCTGATACACAAACTGTAAATAAGGTGCCACTGCAACACTGCAGGCAAAATAAATAAAACCAGAGCCCTGACATTATTTTAGCCTCAAACAAATGTTTCAGTCCCTGCATTGCCTGGCTCAGAAAGATACATAGACAAGTCTCACAGACAGAGATATAAATGAACAATTGCAGTACCTTTTTCCCACACTGTTTACAGGGTTGGCTATATTCCTACTGGCAATAGATTTTCTTCTTGACAGCTTCTTGGTGTTGGTGCTGTCATCAGTGCTGTCATCCTCTTTCTTTGGTGTGTTACTTCCTTTGCTGTTCAGGTCCCTTAGCACATTATAATTAATTTTACTTGAAATTTTCTTCTGTTCTAACATCTTTTCAATTGCCTCTCCTGCTGTGCTGGCTTGTATTGGCTCCCGCTTCTTTGCAGATTTCTTTGGCTTAATTAAAATATAAAATTAGTAATGTAGACAAACAAAGTTTCGGTGAAGCAGAAGGGCAAGCTGCAGTTCAGCAGTCCTGGCTCAGGTGCTGCTGGTGCAGAGATGCAGGCGATGCGGCCGGGCTAAACCAGCACTCCCTCTCCTGCCACTGAACAGGACTGAGAGGTTTCTCTTCACCGAGAGATAAGTGTTCGGTTTCTGCCAAATGCCCACACAGTTTATCGCAAATTCTTTACTTAGTATTTGTA
>JAAGNO010017289.1:239234-284078 GCA_033439905.1 Ceryle rudis
ATGGCGGCACTGCGCAACAAAGGGAAAAAAAAAAAAAAAAAAAAAAAAAAAAAAAAAAAAAAAAAAAAAAAAAAAAGGGAGCGAACTCCTGTTACAGGAACAGGGATCCTGATAGCATCACCCAGCATGACAAAAAAAAAGAAATTCCTCTGCTAAAATTGCCTTTAAAGTTAGAGACAAGCTGGGTCACAACTCCCCTAAGCACTGACAACTCCGCATCAAAACTGCAACAGTATTTTATAGCAAGTCCAAATGCGGCGTGGGAGAGCATCTACCCAACTCCTCCTCCACACTGAAAAAGGCCAAGAGCATTAGCAGCAGCTTTCTCAGCGTGGGCTGGCATTAACACCAACAGATAGGAAGCAAGAGGCTGCAGACACGCGAGTGCAGTGGCAATGTCACCTGCAACTGCCCTGCCCAGGCACATGCTGGCAGCCCAAGCCCAGCATTGCCCTGCAGAGGCTGATGCTGCGCAGAGTCAGATAAAGAGAAGTGACACCGGAGAACATTTCTAGCCACGTCCCATGCCTGGGTAGGTACGGGGGAAAAAAGAACCTCTGTTTCTCATTTGGTGTTTTCCTTTTCAAAGGAAGGTTTTAACACCAAGCTCTGCAGGAGATTTATTTTTTAATGGATAATAGCCCCTCTGTTTACCTACATGGGTCAAGTGCTACCTTGAAATTGGAAAGCACTATATTAATCAAGTTCTACTCAAGCTGTCAGAAACAATACAGAGTTAGAGAAAAACTCCTGTGTTGTCTGAACAAAAAAGTGGGTGTTTGGGCTACTTGGCTGTGCCAAGAAGTTATACAATTTTGAAAATTGCTGGTAGACTGCCACGTCTACGTAAGCGCAGGATGAATGAGAAACTCTGAAGCATAAAACAGTGTTTCATTGTCTGGTTTTGTTTTTATTGTTGAAATACCTAGGGGAAGTAGAAAACTCTGTCTTTCACATTAGTCAGAAAAAAAGATAGAGGATATAAGCACTAAAAATTAACATGGATTTTAGTTGCATGTGGAAGATTTGCTTTGTCACCTGCTCAATTACACAAAATACTAATGCTGTAAATCGTGAATATACGGCCAATTAGGCTGCTTTAAACTGCTAAACATGGAGAGAGGACATGCCATTTGTTAACATAACTGTCATATTCTTTATGAAAGGTAGAACAAAATACTCTTTCAAGTGGCTATAACAAGGATCTGTTCAGCTCTTCATAAAGAAATCATTATTGGAAGAGCAAAGCAAGCTACTAAGTTATGGCAAGTACAAACAAATTCCCCATACACACGTTAGGAAAAAAAAAAAATAGGCATGTCTTAAGACCTGTATTTAAATAAGCAAACAATTAGGACAGCAATTATAAATGCAAAGAGCTAGCTCTGACTTTGCCATGCACAGAATTTTCTCATAATAGAAATTTAAAATAAAAGTTTGGTCAAGAAGGTGTTTTACTCTCCACCTGAAAAACGATAATTTTAATTAGCCCTGTAATTCAATAACAGGTAGAGAGAGACAATAGCTTTTGTTTGTGCAGTGGTGACCTGTACCATTATGCCCATACATCCTACATGGAGTTGATCAGCAAATGGAATGAATTTCCAAGACATTTCCAGACACAATTAGCACACAGTTTAATACCTTGTGTTCCTTATAAATCCCAAGTTCCTTCTCTTTTGCTATTCTTGCTTCCTTTTCTGAAAGATGACAAAAAGACAAACAGCATGAAGATTACACAGACTTAATATTTCAGCAACATCATCCAAAAGGAGAATTTCACTCTCACATATTTACCTTTTTGTTCCTTCAAATAATCTGCATTTTCTTTCATCCACAGCTCTGCTTTTATCTGAGCTTCTGTTTCATTAAGTATATACTAAAAGACAAAACAAGTTTATCTAGTTTCAGAAATCAACTTGAAAACCATAGAGCAAAACTCAACTGAAAAAACACTGGCAAGGTCAATTCACATTCTGGTTTTAAAAGTACATTAAAAAAATGAGACATGACTAAGATGTGACAATCAGAGAGCATTTCTAGTAACTTCTAAAGCTGGTAAAAAACAATGATGTGTTTTCTAAAAAACAGAGCTTGGCTGCCAAAGTATGATGGGGGGAACCAAAAACCATCCAGGACTCATTCATTTTACGTGGTCTGCAATTAACCTAAAATGTTCCTGGGTTTATGATCTTTTTCAGATGATGTGAGTGGGTGTCATGACAACACGGTAGTCTGCAAGCAATTCTGTGTGTTGATGGTGGTCTGTAATTCAAAACAGTATAGGAACCATTGCCCTGTGCTACCAAAAAAGAAACATGTGTCTTCTGGGTAGGTTTCTGCGAAAGGTTTAGGCACTGTTACTGAGATTATTAGTTTAACGGCCACATCTGTGTGAATGAAACCAGCTGAGATTGCTGGGAATTCAGTCCTCTAGATTTTAGAGAGTTGGGTTCAGTAACCATATCCAGGCTTTTTTTAGTTAACTCCACTTAGTCTTGGTAACATCATTAGAAGGTGCGGAGCTGTAAAACACTTCTACAACTGTTCAAATGAATTAGAGAAATAAATAAATGAATTACAGAACTAAATAAAAGGTAGCAGGCAGGCTGGCAGGTTGGATGACAGATCTCCTCTTCTATTACTTAAATGTAAAAATAAACCCAGCATTTTGCACAACTGTCCAAGAAACAGAAGTTCTCTACAGCTGATGCTGTTTGGGAGTGAAGAACTTCTGCAGAACAAAGACAAATTGGATCCTCCTTCGTGAACAAGACACTTTATTTTTAAGCAGCGAGCCCAAGACTTGTAAAACAATGTTTAAGTACAAGAAAAACAAGCCAAGATTTCTCCATCTTACGGGTTTGAGCATTTAAAATTTTCTCTGAAGTAAAATGTACATATAGGATTTTATGAGAAAAATAACTCAAGTCTACTGCTAAACTAATGCATAGAGGAATCCTTCCTCTGAGGGCAAACAAGGTGAGCAAATAGCTGTGCAAGTCCTGGTTTATCAGATCACTATTTTCATTTTTTCATCTGCTTCTATTAAAAGAGGACCATAATAGTAAACTCGCTTCCTCCTGGCACAGTTATTCATCCCTACACTTTTAGAGAGTTCATAGTCTTGGGCTTAAAATATAACAGTCTATTGCCATGGAAATGAACATGAGGTCATAAAAGCAGAGTTATGACCTAATCACAGAGACTAGGAGAAGGAGAAAATGTGTTTGTTCTTCCACAATTGTTTAAATTATAGCCTGGTTATATCGAAATCCTTCAACCTCCCCACTCCCTCCATACCATGTGTACTCGATTCAGAAGACCTTTCCTAGCACCCAGCCTAGCAAAACCTGCTTCACTGCTGAAGCCAAGCTGAGCATTTCCTGCTCCTCAATGTTCCAACAATGAGCCAACAATGTTCTCCAGATAGCAACCTCTATGCAACCTCATTGCTCTCAATGATTTTGTGCCCCAAAAGGAGTTTTTAGCGTTGGTGTTACCTGTTGAAATTACTTTTTAAAGCAGTGTAGTGGCTGGAGAAGGTATCAGGCTCAGAGTCAGGACCAGAGACAGATTCTATTGCATCTTTAACTGTTGACCTGCTGTGTGGCCTTCAACAAGCCATGTTCTACAGCTGTACGTCTGTCATATTCAGACCACATAGTAAAGGGTATCTTTTGCTGCCACACATATAGTAATAAATACAGAAAATGTTACAGAAATCTCTGAAAGAGCAAAGAAGTTGCACATATTGGTTTTACAGTTTGGTTTCCATGGCAGCCTCCTCTGTTGAATATATCTCAATTAAATAATGAATTTAGAGCCCTGACCCTAAGCCTTGACAGAGCTCCACCAAACTTTTAAGAAGTCCTTCAGAATAAAAGACATTCTAAAATATAATTATTCCAGAATAGTATGAGTGAGCAGCAGTCCTGTAGATACATAAAACAGGCAAGGAAGACCAAATTCACAGGCTTGCGTGAACATTAATTTTGATCTCAGATCACTGAAAACACTTGGACTTCTCTATAAATCAAAGCGAAGAGGCAGTGAGGAGAGAGGATAAACCAGATAACAACCATTTTTCATTCTCAGATATCCAAATGCAGACAGAGATGGAATAAGAGGGCACCTTACCCGATCTATTTCACTGTCGTCGATCCCGCTCAGATCTAATTCACCATCTCCTGTATTCTCACCTACAGAAAAGAACATATTTTAATGAGGTGGATGTTTGTTCAAAGTCTATTGTAATTCAGGTTCTACGGTAAAGTAACAATGATTGCCCTTCAGAGATCTGCATCCTTCCATGTTCATCCACGAGGTTTAACATATTGCTGAGTATTTTCAATATGTGGGTACACACAGGCACAAATTCATCACGCTGAATTCATTTGAAATTCAGGAATCAGCACAGTCTTCTTTAGTACTAAAAATCTATCAGGCACTTCCCGTTGACTTTTTTCCCCCCATTTTAATTTACAGCCACAAAATGTCCACCAGAAAGCTGGGGAAACTGTCTAAAAAAGGTGACTATTATTTCTTTAATCACCTGAATTTCTCCATCAGTGATATATCCATAAATTTTGACTTAGAAAATATTTTCTGTCTGCAAGGAAGCAGCATGGACCAGTGAATAACACACCATGCCAACAGTCATACGATGGCTTTCTTCTTGATTCTGATCTATCATGATTTGAACCACTTACCTTATACCTGTTCTGTAAAAAGATGTGTATTAGTTTTCCTATCCGTAAAATGAGAATTATCAAAACATTTGCAAATTTTAAAACAGCTTTTATAAGCTGTGGAATAATCTAGGTAAGTGTTAAACAATAATGGGCTTTCTGTAATTACAATTTCACTGTAATTTTTGTAGCTTTGTACTTATTAAGACTTCTTCTGAAAACATTTTTAATATTATATCCATTAAAATGAATAGGGGCACAAAACTGAGGCCTAATTTGGGACTGGCACAGTGTACAGCAGCAAAACCTGATTTTCCAGATCATATTAAGGTACAGTAGTAACATGCTACTAATGTAGTCCATGTAGAGAAGAAAACAAATTATTCAACAAAGACTTCTGCTGGGGAATGAA
Organism: Ceryle rudis; assembly: GCA_033439905.1. Lineage (NCBI taxonomy): Eukaryota > Metazoa > Chordata > Aves > Coraciiformes > Cerylidae > Ceryle > Ceryle rudis. The sequence goes on from JAAGNO010017289.1 coordinate 244,338, forward strand.
GCAATCTTCCTGGTCATCTCCATTACATCTAATTGAGACTAGACAAGAGATGACCTAAGCAGTTTACTTGCAGAAAAAAATAAATTAAGTTTCAACAATCTGCAATAACAAATTAAAACTGAAATGGTGCAGAACAGCTTGTCATCTTCACAGTTCCTGCTCCTGTGTCCTGGGGATGTGTTTCCCCATTAACCAAGACCTCTAAATGGTTTGATTCTCCACTCTGGTACTTTCCTGTGGAGCAGAGCTCCTGAGTGGAGTGGGGCTCCAGCTCTGGTGCTGGACCAGATGAGGGGGAAGGAAGCTGCAGCTCTTTGGTCCAAGAGCAGATTATGGCAATGTGGAGCCTCAAGGCTTGAGGAGCACCAGGTGGTGAAGACAAGCAAAGGTAAGAATTATGAGCATTCTCAGAAGATATAAATGATACTCTGCTTGGTAAAACTTAGGCATTTCAACCAGCTGCCAGAAGTATGTGAAATCACAGGGTTAGGAATCCAACCAAAACACCTGGTTAGGAACAAAGGCTGTGCTTCTTGAGGTGGTGCAAAGGGGACTGGCTGCCCACCTCAACAGACATTTACTGGTATCAGACATCGAGCATGTACAAATGGTTTTTATCAAAATCCACCTTAAACAACCAATAGAAAGGTTTAAATTTTCCATACCAAGTAATATGCAAAATGGGTTTCACCTCAAAGAAAATGTCTTGTCACGAGGAACAGCGTAACATTGTGCTTTGACTTTTTTCTGAGATCGTCTCATAATATCAACTTCACCAATTCAGAAATCTGATGCTAATGTGATTGAAAAGGCCTTAAGGAACATTTCTCATTGCCATTACATTTAGAAATTAACTGCACTTTAGTTCCAGTCACCAGATTTACTTTACAACCTTTTCAATGGAAAATACTTAAAAACTGTAGAAGATTTTATAGTAACTATAGAATTGTTCAGTACATACACTTTTCCTCTGGTATGATCTCTCCATCGCACAGTAAGAGCAGAACATTCTGCACCAAGGCCACCAACTCCTCATGCAGGCAGCCCACTACCAGGCATGAAGGGGTGCAACCCATGGACATAAAATGGTTTGGGTTGGAAGGGATCTAGTTCCAAGCCCCCTGCCATGGGCAGGGACACCTCCCACTAGATAACATTGCTCAAAGTCCCATCCAACCTGGCCTTGAACACTTCCAGGGAGGGAGAATCTACAACTTCTTTGGGCAGCAAGGTGACAAAATACATCCTGGTGGTTTGCTTCCTCTTCTGTATAACCCACCAGAATTTTTAAGCAAATGACAATAATGCAAATCACAGAGAGGAATCACTATGTGCTGCATCACCCACAGCAGTCCAGGGTATTCTGAGAAACAACACTACACATCTCTCCTGATGGAACAAGGTATAAATTTCCAGTGAGCAAAATGCTTATTCACTGAGGAAAGCGGTAAACACTGTAGTCTAAGTGTCTGAGACCTTTTCCCAGAAGAATGTCCACTTGGGTCCAAGAAACGCTTCATTACACAAAATAAAACAGCTCAGCAGAAGAGTGCAAGAGTGTGCCCAGGCCAGAATAACCTGTCTCCTAGGTCAGAAGGCGTTTGTGCAAAAATGGGACTCAAACTGGGTCTCCCATATTCTGGATATGTGCTTTTACCACCCTGTTGTAGGACAGAAGCAGGGATGGCCTCCCTTTTCTTTGTGCTATCTACCTTTTGTTTCCTAAAGGCTTTAGGGGAAAAAAATCCTAATTTTCCATTTGCTTTATCTAAGCAAATAAAGGATTCTTTTTTTCCCCCATGTTCGTTGCACCAGGTAAATGAAAATGTCAACTATCTCCACAAGCTTGGAATTAAGGACAAAGAAAAAGGGAGCTAACCTCAAAAATCACCAGTAAGTTCTCAAAATTGCAGCCTAGAAAGTAAAAATTTGGGCATGGTGACAGAACTACTCATGTTACTTTACATAAAAATGTATCCCACAACTATTTGTTGTAAAAACCTCCATAGCATCTTAAGAACAATAAAAATATACCACTGAAATCAAACTGCCACTGCTTTGATTCATCAGCATACACTCCACTCCCCCTACACACTCCCCCTATGCTGTATTTTTGGATCAGAGGTTTAAAATTTAATATGTCACAGTACAGTAGGTGTCTGTTCCCTTATATAGCCCTAATTTGCCAGACTGAAAATGATGTAATTTCAAGCACTATGAGCAATTTCACATGTCATTTTAAATACAACTTGTTACTGAATTAGGTGCCGGTTTTTCTCATTGGATCAATTAGCACCGGGGACTGAAAACTCATTCTCCAACTGGTAAATTGCAGAGAAGAATCCAGAAGCAAGTTATACGCAATAAGCATTTCTTAGATCCCTTAACAGCAGTAGAGGGAGTAATTGCAGGATATCCCTCTGCCTGCAAGTCGTCCTTTTTCCTGCCTAGGCAATAAGCATTCATTAAATGCAAGGGGCTTTTCAGAAGAGAAGGTGCCTTCAAATCCCTAGTTTAATGCTTTCACTGAAAAAAAAAAAAAAAAAGTTTTGTTACAGAATGCCAGTTCAAAACAGAATACATCCGTTTTGATCTGAAAATTTCCACAGTAATTGTTTCCAACACGAGTAGACCCTACCAGCCATAAATACCCATCTGCTCGATGTTATGCAGCTCACTCCAGGGCACAGAAAGTAAACCCTTTGCTTTTTCATATACTAGAAAGATCTTCCCAGCTGCTAAACTTTTCAAAACAATTTCTAGATGATCATTTTCTCTTTTAATAAAAGGGTCGAAATGAAATGTTCGACGAAATAAAAACACAGATGTGGCCAACATCTGGTCCAACCTCTTAAAAGCTTATTTAAAAGCAGTAGCGTCACATGGCAGAGCTCTTAGACATAGCGGATTTCTTCTGTTAAGAAAAACAACCACTTTACTGCAGGGCACAGGCAAAAAAATAAGTTGGGTGTTAAAAACAACAACCCCTCCCCCCAAATCCAGTTCTTAAATGAAAGTATTGTCGGGAAAAGCTTAGAGCAAGGAGCAGCCTACTCCATCCTCACCGACCGTCTCCGTGGCAAGCAGGGGAGGGTGGGCACTTCTAGAGCTTTCCAACAAGGTGCCAAATCAACTACATTAATTCCACTTAAAACCATCAGTCACCCCACCAGATCCCCCAATATTTAAAAATAAAAATCCCCAAAAGCCCTTTCTTTACAGCCTTTTACCATCTTTCCAACCAACTCCAGTAGTCACGACAGCTACAATCAGACACTGGGGATTAGGTTTGTAAACCTGTAGGATTATTTACTGTTCTTGCCATTACTAAATGCAAGCTAAAACCTCTTTAACATACCGTCTCCCCCTCTCCCTAACTCTGTGTTCAGTGTATACACAGCACTCTATTATGGGGATTTATTACAGAAGAATTATTCCAGCTGATATATTTTAAACCCCACATTTTTAAAAACAGCCATGTGAAGAATGTATTTTTCTGTTTCTATTACAGGAGGAAGCACTATTTATTGCTCTGCCCAGATAAGAGGATTTCCTTACAGACAGAAATGGAGGCTGAACACTTCCCAGGAAATCCTCTGGAGCAGATATAATAGAAGGCACTTGGTGCTCTGCTCCCATGCAGCAAAAACACACCCTCTGTCACACCTTCTTGTAGCAGTCAGAGCCGAAAGAGTTTAAACAAAGAACTCTTCCACCTATTCAGCACAACACCAGATGCTAAGCACCCCCAGCATTTAAGAAATACTTTGGGGCTAGAGCATGACAAAATCTGAAAATAGCTGGGAGAGGCTTTTCACTAACAAAAATCCTTAAGCAACAAACCGAACAGCCTGAGCCCGGGGCATCAGAAATATTGGGATTGATTGTTAACTCTCCAGGGAGGGATTAGAACCAACGGGAGCCACAGAAAGCTCGTGCAGATCATCAGAGGAACCCGACAGGGCAGAAACACTTTTGCAGCTAAATCTGATGAGCAATGCCGGTGCCACTTCAGGAGCTGCAAGGAGAGTGAAGGGAAGGCAGTAGCTTAGTGTCAAAAAAGGCACTGCACAAGCGCACCAGAATATAATTGATTAGCTGATCAGAGGGGACAAGAACCCATCTGGAGGGGAAGATAACTGATTTACTGAGGGGCGTGAAGAGAACAGTCATTAAGCGTGTGTAAGCGGGAGGGGAGCCGCAGCGGCGCAGGGCACACAAAGTGCTGTAGCAACCAGGTAGGGACGAGAAACGAATGTGAAAATGCTGCACCAGCAGCATGGCACAAAGTGCAGCATACGAGGATCGATGGGTGTGCAAACGAACCCGCTGCTCATCAAGGTATGCACAGGGTCTGCGGGGCTGTATGCACCGAGTACACTGCGAGTTTTATTAATATGAGGCTAGGAGCCTCTGGAGCAGGCTAGGAGGTTATCGTGGCAGTTTTAAGCTCCTGCCATTCTCACTGCTCCAGATAAGGCATCTCTTTGTGCAATGCCATGCCCCCCATCCCACATCACACACTCTGCGGCTGCCAAGGGCTTCGGCTCCCCCATTCACCTTTGGCAATGTCATCCTGTGCCGTCATAAGAGAAGCATGCCACAAAAACAAAACGTGAGGACAGAGCAAAATTAATTGCACTTACTAATGAAATAAGGTCACAAATTGCATGAAGTAGATGATCATATTTAAGTGAAAATGGGTTTTATTTTATTGTACCTGAAGCCACCTTGAAAATTACAGCCTCCTCCTTCATAGTGCCAATTCGACACCAAGATTTAGGTCTGACGGTGCACAGAGCACACGAGGCCACGCATACAGCATAAAGATAAATGAAGTCTGTCACTTTATTATTTCCTTCTGCCAAGGCAAGGTTAAGGGGTCCTCTCCAGCTGAAGCCAAGTTTCCAGCCTGCTAGCTCTTTCAGAGAAAGCAAACACACCACACCATGCAGAGTGAGGCCCCTTCTTCCCAGAAACGTCTGTTAGTCCCGACAAGGGATGGCAGGAGGCATCGCTGGCTGGCGCCGGGCTGACCGGCAGCACCAGGACACACAGCCCTGCCATGGCAAAGCACCCACTGGCCAGCTCCTCACACTTGGACTATAAAAAAAGGCAAAGCCCAAATGGGTGCAAATGAAGAGCACAGATGGAAGAGTTGATCAAAAAAAAAAAAAAAACAAAAAAAAAAAAAAAAACCAAACCAAAAAACCAAACCCTAATTAATTTCTACATATCTGCTACAATACTCCACTATGGCAAGTGTGAGAAGGTGGCTGTGCAAGGTAAGCCTGTCCAAAAGCAGAGATGTACAAGCTCATTAGCTTTTTCCTTGCTAAAAATAGGACCTTCTCACAGAGCAAAGAGGAACAAGAGCTGGGACCAGCCCCAGCTGGTTTGCAGTCACTGCATCGGGCCCATCCACATCACTGTAAGCAGAAGACGGTTCACCTACAAGATTTTACCTTAACCCCATGCAGAATTACAAAGCCATCTTTATTAAGCACTTGCATCTCTATTTTCTCACACTGAGAGTCAAGCTCTGGGTGTTACAACTGTCCTGCAGCAGCTGACTGATGTCCAATGGCCTTTCGACATTAGTCGCCTTCATACAGCAGTCACAGAACAATTGTCCCATCACAGAAACAGAATTTAAAATTTCTGTGCTTAGTGATATATGGGAATGAATTTAAGAAATTTTTTTTTGCTACAGTCAGCCATCTCCCACAGAACTTTGCTTAGATTAATTTTTTTATAAATTAAATTTCAATTCGGAAAAAATGCCACCAACAACCCTGCTGCTTTTCTGGCAGCACATCCACACTGAAATGCTGTTGTTTCACCTCACAGCCCATGAAGGATCCAACCAAACCTAAAATACCGCATGTATTTTATAACCAGTTAAAGGTTAGGCACCAACAGACACATAAACTCATTAACTTAAACACTAATTCATCAGAAAAACAGTTAATCACTCCATTCTTTCCAGAACCACCCCCTGAATTATTACATTTTTTTTAAGCAGGCAGTACAAAAATAGACCAGCAATAAACAATGCTATTCTCATCCTGAAGATTTTTCTTTAAAGGTAAGCTCATGCTTCTTGAGCTACATAGCAATATAAAAAAGCCCTTAAGAAAAAATCCTTCCAACCTCCCAAAATAAATACAGCTGAAAGTTAAGCTTCTGAACTGAAGAACATCTTGACATCGTCCTCAAAACCAGCAGCAGATGTTCCTCTTGTGGAATAACGTTTGTGTCCCCCTCAACACCTTTTGAAAATAGTGAGAAAGATCATCCCTTATGCAACCTACTTGAAGCAACTCATCATTCGCTTTGAAGTTCACAACCCTGCTGCCATGACCAAGAGCTCAGAGGACAGCTCCTCTCAGCGATGTGAAAAAAAGATATTTTTTGCTGATGAAACTAAGAACCACTGATAACCAATCTGACAAATACTCATCCAGAAATACACTAATTGGCTATCGCAAATGACATTTTTCAACTCCAAAGCCCAGGAATGGTACAAGGTCCCAGGCACAGACACAAAGTCTTCTCTAACTCATGATTTCTGCATCTAGCAACACCAAGACTGACCACAGACTTCCTGCCAAAGGTGCAACACACTCGCATCTCATGCTTGTCCGTACACTGTAAAGACAGATTTCCCCTGCTTACTGCTCTTTTCCATCTGATCACCAATTCTGCCTTTTATGCTGTTCTTGGCATCTTTTCTCTCCTTTCCCTCCCTCTCCCACAAAGCCCCCACTCCTTTCCTTCTTTTTGGTACCTTCTGGCCTGTATTTTCTAGTTTTTTAAATCGCTGCAGGGGTATCCAACAGTAACAGTTTATATAAAGGGAGAGGCCAAGGAGAAGAACTGACCAGCATCTTAATCAGTTCCCCTCTCTAAACTCCACAAACACAAAGCGCCGCCGTATCTCTTGCAGAGGGTGGGGGCTGTACAATGCCCTGGACAGCTGACAGCAAAGGCAGCCGGGCTCAGATCAGTCTCCAGCTCACTTTCTCCATGCTGCCAGACCACTATGTAAAACAGCAAGAGCGCTTTACGCCCAAGCCAGCCATAAAGGGAACAGCTGGTTTAATGTTTTAATGCTGAAGCATCATTTCTGCAACTGCAGCTCACCAGTTAAGTAGCCAGGTCTTGCTGTGGGTGCTAAACGCGCTGCTCTCCATCCCTGCAAGCCCAGGATCCTTGCCTGGCCAGCACTCAGACACCCCAGCAGAAGGACATATGTTTTATTGAGAAATAAATCTACTCCTGTAATGTGTGCTACCCTCCCGCACCAAATGAAATGAGCCAGACAGCTCTGCACTATGGACAACTTAAAAGTAAATCCTAGAATTTTGCTTGGCTAATTTTTAGCCATATTTTTAGAAAACATGAATCAATTTCTGGTCCCCCAGGAAAAAAATTTAAATGCATACAGACACATATACATACACAGTTTTTAAGCTAAAAAGAGACAGGAAAAATTTGAGGACACTTGCAATACAACATTTTAAGGCTAATCTGACTGATTGGAAGACAAAAGTAAAGCTAACTTCTTTTCCTAGGACACCACTGAAAAGTCAGACCTGGCTCAGATGACGGTCCAAAAATTAGGGCAATTTTCCTTTAGCAGAAGTGCAAATGGTTGAACTGTCACGAGGAAATGCAAACCAGAGCACAGCCTGACTCTTGACACATCTCTTGCCCTGTCAGAGTTACCCCACTCAGCCTTGCACTCCCACCTCCAGGACAGGTACGCAGGCCAGCACTGGGCATCCAAAGGCCACGGACTCACTTCCACGTTTACCAGGACTATGCCAGCTCTCCCATTAAAGAAGCAGTCTTCCTCCCAGCACTGTGGTCTGGACCAAAGAGCTGCTCCAAGTTGAAAATGGCCTCACAAAATAAGTCACCAAGATGAGTGGGAAAGTGAAATAACTTGAACTTTCAACTTACAGGTTTCTTCTAATCCCTCTCACCATGTCTCAGCAAAGGTGGGCTAACTTCTACCCCCTCCTTTGAGGTGCAAATCTAGTCTATGGTAGATCTGGTGACAAGCTCAGCACCACTCACCAGAAGTCACCTGGACAGCAGAAACGCTTCAGCAGGCAATTACTAGCATTAAGACACCACTGCAATATAGTGTATGAAATTATATACTTGAGTCTTTATTTAAAGTTAAAAAACCCAGTTTGTTTCCTGGCCATTTACTGCACTGTCTGGGCAGGCTGAATGATGAGAAGCTGTTAAATGAAAGAAAATTATCAGGTAAGAGATTTCTCATTTTGTTACCCAGCTTCTTCCTTCCTTCATTGTGAATGAGAAATAGCAAGCAAGGAAGTAAAGAGATGGGGAAGGAAAGAGAAGGTGAAAGTTTATTATTCGTAGTATTATTATTTATTATTACTATAGCAGAATAACAAGCAAGAGTGGAAGCTCCCCTGCAAAAAACAAAAGCTTTGTAAACAAAGCAGTTAGGTGGGAACCTGTACGAAAGGAGAAAGCCACTGCAGTGGATGAGAGCTGGACTCAGAGCAGTGACTGGGCAGTGTTTTATGCCAACAGGGCTATCAGAGGCATGGAGCAGACAGAGAGTGCACATGTAAGATCCTGACTCTGGTTCAGTGATCAGGACCACTAGAAGGGGTTTACAAGCCTGGTGTTGAAGACATGGGTTTCAATTCTTAAAAGGCAGCAGCTACACACATGCAGATCTCTGTTAAGAGCATCAGTCCATTATGCAACAGATGGCCACAGCCAGCACACACCATGTTTTAAAATAAAAATCACAGTGGTTGTGATATTTCATATTAGATGAAGTGTTATCTGTTTTTCTCTGACCATGCCTACTGGATGAGAAACAGGTAGCTGGTAAGGAACTTCTCTATCTTGCTCTGGACCCAAACAGAGCTCTCATACGAGCTCTGTCCCAGGGACCATGGAAATTTCATGTCCATTCAGGCAACTATATGAAGCATACAAGGATCTCTGCAGTCCAAAGTATAGGTGTTGCTCGAGTGGCTTCAGGTGACAGTAGTACACAGCTGGTCATCCAGCCAAATTTCAGCACAATCCTGCTGCAGACAGCACATATATGGCAGCAAACTGCTTGAGAGGATGTGCATTTGATCCTCTTCCTCTCCCCAGATGTTTTAGGGACTGCAGCAAATCTTTTCCCAGATGCGGAGTAGACAGTGGTGAAGGATTTTAACATTTTGCCTGCAGCAGCTCTGAGGCCCCTATGCCTTGGCATTTCCAGAGACTGAACTGTAAGCACAGCATAATTAGCATGTGTACTCCATATGCTTGAGATCCATCATTAGAGCGCTGGAATGCCCTCCGACACCACAACTTTCCAAAAGAAGAAAGTTGTGGAGAAGTTCCTCGAGAATAATTCGTCTTATTCTTCAGGAATAGTGGAAAAAGGCACTTCCATGCACAGGAGGTTTTGGTGGAGCTGGAGAAATAACCTTTTCCTGACAAAGCCCAGCAGCATGATTCACCTATAAATAATGGAGCCGGTTTCAAAGCCGGCCTTTCAAGCTAATGGCTATCAGAAAGGCCAGCCATATGCTTGTACAACCTGTCATTCTGATTAATCTCAACATCTGACTTCTATATAAAGTTTATACAGTAACAGGACTATATTTAATATGTCATTTTAGCTAGGTAACTTATTGCTGACTTTACAGTTTCTCACCAATCTGCCAGACTTCTCCAGGTTACAGGCACACAAAAGACCCTGTTTAAATGTTGATTAGATGCAGAGCAAAGCACGGACTTCAGAAAGATTTTAGTAAGTCTTGAAAACCAGGTAAACTGGTAACACTTTTCAAAAACACTGGAAAAGAGAAGGTCCCATCTAGATGTAATTAGTTTTAAAATATACTTCTACTTAACACGGTATTGCAGAGGCAAAAGCAAACATTCACATACACTAAAAGGATTCATGGCTCTTTCTGCCGTGCATCTATTCTAATTTACAGCATATGGTACAGTATCAAAGTTGTTCTTCCTGAATTAACTGAACAATGATGCTTCCCCGTGAGGTTTAATCTAAGTTCAACATAACATACTGCATTATGGCACCAATTCTGAGATATACGACTGTGTCCACAGCCTCCTTGGGAAAAGGGGTGAGTTTTATGTACCAATTAATTTAAACACATTCAGCATTACATGTGATTTCTCTGAAATCAGGAAAGTTTATTTTGAATTAACTAAACCAAAGTTATCTTCTGAAAATAAGCTCTGGATAGCTCTTTATTACTTCATTATAAAATGAAATGCAACCCAACAGGTCATCATTTCAAATTCAGCCTTACTATCCTTTCCTACAGAACAGCCATTTATTTACATTTTATTTCTCTATTTCTTTTACTTCTTTAGATAAGACTAGGAAGGATTGTTCTTTATGTTCATTTTAACTAGGTAAGTGCTTTCCACAGCAGACCTACGCATCAGCAACTGTGCAGTGAAATAAGCCTGGGATAATGGGCTGATGAGGGAAGAGCTAACAAGGTGCACAGAGAAAAGCCTTGAAAAGTCTCCTGAAAAAGTAAGATTTTGAATCTTACTAGCAAGATAAAGCAGAGAATACTGAAGTCCAGAAAAACATTCCTGTGCAATTCCCTTCACGCCATCAAAATCAACAGAAAAATCTTTCAGTGATAAAATAAAGCCAGGCAAAGGAACATTACTCTCAATGACTACCAGCTGAAACAAATGATCTGGGTTGAAAGCATTCGCTGATGTAACTGGAAGTTGCCACGAAGACTTGAGGGCTGTGGCAGCAAACTGGTCCATGGAATAGCTCCTCACCTCCTGTGGAGATGAATCAGGCAAGTGGACATCAACTCTGCCATCGCCCCTGGGAGCCAATGGGATGAAGCTGGAGCTATGCCACTCGAGGGCCTCTTGGGAGCAGGACCAACTGCACCCCTCGCTCTAAACTGGGTGTAACAGACCCAAGATAAGGGCAAGTCCCTATTTCTGGCAGCAATGGCAGAGAATTCATGACTTTTGGCCTTTGCCTAGAAGAGGTTTGCAAGTCAATGCACCTTATCGGTAGGAGACCACTGACAGACAGACAGACAGCACAGCTGTGCCAAGGCATCCATACCCACCAGCATCACCCTGGGGAAATCCAGTGAAGCGGTACCAGCAGGCCATGCCAGAGGCTGCAGGGGCAGGTATCCCAACATCTGTATCCACAAACATTTAATTCTCAAGGTTGTTTCTCAGCTGCCACCAGGAGAAAATTTCATCACTGTGGTGACATTGCAGTCAACCATCCTGACTGACCAAAACGACTGTGCATCTGCTGGACATAAAAACTTGCAGCCTACATTATTCCACATTTTGCCCAAAAGAAGAGGACAGATTTCAACAATATGAAGTCATCTAAATCACAACCTTAAATTGTACTGGCACTTGAAAAAAAAAGGAAGGAAACAAGAACAACAATTTCAGGCTTTTGGGTCATTTTTAGACACTACATTTTTTGCCATATTGTAGTAGAATTAGAAGTAGGAATCTTTGGATGCAGCAAGGAGAATGAGGAAGCCTGACAAATTTTGGAGAATCAACAATTAATATAATAGCAGTTAATTAAGAAGAGTAACTACGTGACACTGTAGGGTTGCCTGTGTGTTCTGTCCCACTGATTGCTTTAAAAACTTAAGCAAAGAAATAAAACAAACAAACAAACAAATTTTCCTCCTAAATTACCAGCATTGCAAAATCATACTAATAGTTGAAAGTCAGTCTGGCCTCTCCCCAGTTATACATTCTTACTATCATAAACATTCCACAATTGGAAATTGGGGTTTGTGATGCTTATGCCAAAAAGAAAATAGCTGTATTGCATCTGCAGAACCAAAAGTAGTAAAATGTAATAAACATTCATCTTTGTCAGTGGCTCTGCAAACCAATCTGTTTGGCATGTAGGTGCCATTTTTACACAGTTGCTTTATTACTACATAATTATTGATGGATCGGCCAAAAGCTCTCTCAAGGAAAGACTGTTCTTAAAAATGAGCTTGTTAAAAGTTTAAGTGTAAACCTTAGGATAAAAAACAGCAGTTAGATTTCATCTGAATATAAACTTTTAAAGAGGAAAAAAAAAATATTGGAGGGACAATTTCAAAAAGTGATACGTTTGAGGCAGGCATGAAATTGAAGCAGACAAGAAACTTTAATGTGATAGAAAGAAAGAATTGAGGACATCTGTACCGAGAATAAGTTGTAAGTAGCAGGAGGAATTATCAATCTAGTGATGTGCCAGCTCTGCATTTCAATTGCTTCACAGGCCATACCATAAAAATTGTTTGCAATGAAAGCAGTATGAAGAATTCCTAGATTTTATTGCTTCCAGTGATATTCTACCCAGTTCGTGTGTGTACACCAGTCGTATCCTTTCAAGTACAACGCTGTTTTGTATCAGTACCTGTTTAAATTACTTACCCACAAACATTGTTCCATGTTCAAAATGCCTCACTATTAAATTTTCTGTTTCAGCCAAAGTACTTGAAGAGTATTTTATCAAGCTTTCAAAGGCAAGAAAGTTACATGTGAGCTTTCTGAAAGTTGAGATAAAGCAATAAACTTTAAATTTAAAATAAAGCTTTTTCAGGAGAGAATTCAGTGTACCTTTTTGAATTCCCTGCCCACCTTGTTAAACCGAACTTCTTCATTGCTCGCAGCTTTCTAAGTGTTGTACTTCTGGAGATGAACTTCAAGCATCAACCTTACTCCCAGTACAAACACCCCGCATATAAGATGAACATTGGGCAACTGCGTATCTGAAATGGCCCATTCCCATTCACTGATGGATTGCAAAACCTCTCCAGCACTGATACCTCAGTGCATGCACAAATGCCACTCTCAGCCTCCAAAGTACATGTTCTTTGCCATCACAAAGACATGGGCCAAAGTGCTCCTCCAACCCCACTGAACTGGGGGAGCTGGTTTCTGCCCACAGTGGCTCAGCCTTGTGCCCCTTCCCTCCATGGTGGGTACCACCTCCCTCCCACATGCTGCTGTACTGGCCAAAGCATCACTCCCCAACATGTGTCCATCAAAATGACCCTGTTATTAAAAAAGGCTGCATAAGCCTGTGACATTTCTGACAAACCCAGGCGTGGGAGGCAACTACATGCACACTGACACCAGCAGATTGGAGAGGGATGAGCCAGTAAAGCAAGATACATCTTAACCTCAACCAGTAGCACCTGCAACATCACATCCAGCCACACCTGCTGGAGGACAAATTCAACCAGTGTGGTATAAAACTGGGATTTTGGTCTTTGCTCTCGGAGAAGATACTAGCACAAGAACTTCGTGTTCATTCTGCAGCAGCTACAGCGCCGTGAGACACGGCAATAGCATGGAAAGCAGTGCTCCCCCTAAGTGCAAAACTCTGTTCTGAAGTGCAACAAGAGACTTTATGGAAAAGCAACTTTTCACTGAACTATGTTTTATTTAATAAAAAGCACTGACAGAATACAATATGAGGCTTTCATGTCAATATGGATGTTGCTGAATTTCAGTACATGACTTGCATTTTTCACCTTTAGCAGGAAATTAGTAAGGGCTGTTAAGTATAACTTGCAAAATCAGTCATTGGCCTTGTTCCTACGTAAGTGTTAACAATTTGGTCACAGAGCACTGTTTTAATTCTTTTCCATCTGTGAGCACACAGTGGCTCCCCCACCGTAACTAAACAAAACATGGCATTTAGGGAGTGAATTTGCTGAAAAATGGTATCCTTCCACCCACTGTACAGCTGTTTACTTCTGGCTTTTATACCTATTTCAAGAGGCTTGTTACTTGCACTGAATTTCTTTCCAGGTACTTACTTAACTGCATGATTTACTCTCTCTCATTTCATATTCATTCTCTTATTTCTGCTACACAGCTGTAAAAGTCCAGGTCTTTTGTCACAGAAAACAACAACTACAATCTTAGGTGCACACGCTAGTTTCAATATAAAAACTGAGCCTTACATTAAACTGCTGACTTCAAAAGTAAACTGAAGTATTTTCTGCTACCTTTTAGCAAAACTTGGCTGCAAAAATTCCCTAGAGTCAAGTCTTTGTAACTGCCCCCCTAATTTGCAACTACCCCTCCCCAGTCAGCCCGATGGCATCTCCTCATCCAGCTGCTTCAGACACTCTTGACGCAGCATATTTCACACAATCCTAGTTAAAGGATCATAATTTTTGTTACTAATAACCAAACCAAAGCTGGTCTCATCTGCCAGTTTCTATGGCTTTGCACCACTGTAATTAATGAACACCGAAAACTCTAACTGTAATTTTTTCAGCCCTACTGAATGCATTCTGGTGAGTGCATATGAAAAAAAAATTACATTGAAAAGCTGAAGATTATAGTAGCCTCATGTTGACAGGTCACTCTAATTCCAGGTCAAAGTAGACTCTATATTTGGCTGCTTTGATGATAATGGCTTACAGGATAAAAAATAAATAGCAATTATCTCATTGTCACACAAGAAAAAAAAAAGACCTAATAAATGAACCAATTCTAAAGTAACATTGAAAAACAAATTATTTCAGAAGCGATCAGGAGTAGTAATATTCAGTTTACAAATTGTTTTTAATTGCCAACAGTGTCAACATTAATATTATTCCTCTACTGGATAATACATCCATTTTAGTTATGAAAGCATTTAGCAAACCAAAAATGTCAAGCTACAATTACACAAAGCTAAACTCAGGCTTGTTTTCATCAGCAGTCTGTGGTGCCGTATCTGAAATCCCTAATTACAAGTGTCACCTACACAAGCCGCAGTCCAGCGCGTGCATACACATTTATCTTGACCACTCTGACAGTCCCACATATTTCAGACCAGCAAATAAAAGAGATGAAGTGTGTAGTTGTGTGATGAAGTTAATCCCTAAGAGCATGTAAGAATTTTTCTAATTTTAAGAGACTTAAGAGCTCTAAGAGTCATAATGCATGGGGATATGGTCTAGTTGAGGTCTTCTCAGTTTTACATTAATGATTGGACTAGATGATCTTAAAGGTCCTTTCCAATCTAGGCAATTCTGTCATTCTGTGAAACTAAATTCAAAGCCACCGAACAAAAGCAAAACAACAAACTGCTACACAAAATATTAAAACCTTGCAGAAATGGCACTCCATTCAAAGGGTTTACTTTGGTGGACTTTCAGTTTGCAGGTATTGCCTTTACAGCTGAAACTGTAGCACAAGAAAATCAAGTACTAAATGGAGGATTGTTTCAGTTTTTTCAGAAGATGCAAAACAAATGCGAAGTTGTCACGATCCACCACTGCACTGCACATGGATTTATTACCCATCATATTAAGCTCAAAGTAGCTAAGCCTTGCAAATTTCTCTCTGCTGTATTTCCTTCTTCCAGGGCCACATTTTGTGGCTCCTTGACCTAGGTTAATAAGTCTTCATACTCAATAACAACTGAGACCATGAAGACTCCCTGAACTGAACCCAGGCCTCCACTCCTGACATTTCAGACGCCGTGATGAATTGCTCAAATAACATCCTCCTGAGTGCGTAGCTTTCCTTGTGAATTTACCGTCCTCCCCGTAGCCTCTATGTATTTTACCTTCTGCAGCTCTCTAATGAACAATTTCAGTTTTCCAGTGAGATTTTTGGTGAAACACTTTTCTTCCTTTTTGGCAGAAGGGCAGGGAAGGAATGTCCATTTCTTCTGCAAACCAGTCACCTAACCAAATACTTGTGAGCATTAAAAGGCTCAAATTCTGGCAGGTGCAGAAAAGGAAATATCATATAATTCTCATACTAGCAGGGAATTACTCAGTTTTTTCAGCTAGGTTTCCTGTGTGCCTGCAGGCATCTGCATCATCACCCCCCAACACCACTTCCCTCAGTCTTCTCTTAATCCACAACCTATTTCAGCCAAGATTCAGGAGTGGGACAGTGGTCCCTGAGATGTTTAGGTTTCCACAGGTTCCCTGAGAATCAGTGCCCAAAAGTGAGGAGCAATTATAAATGCCTCTGAAAGTATCTCCCCCACTGAGAATCAGCATCTTTTCAGATGCTGGGGAGTACAGAGAGAGGAAAACCTTGAAAAGAAGCCCCAACAGAAGGAGAAACTTAGACTGGCACCTACAAATGCAGAGGCATCCAAGTCGACCACAAAATACAACCCTTCCTTTAGTATTTGGGGAACAACTGCTTTCATAATTCTGCTACTCCGGCACAGGAAAAAAGACCATGTCTAAAGCCCCAGCTGAGCTTCTCTTCGTTCTCACTGCTTGGCCAATCTGTGCTCCTGGACATTTCCATCCCCTTAAACCTAAGCCTAGGTAGAGAAGATGACAGCAGACCTGGACTTCCTCTCAACCCAAGGGAAAACAACATGATGAAACCTGCTTGGACTGATTACTTCTCCTTGCTCCATTAAAAGTAGTATCAATGCAGCAGCACACATGTGTCAAATATCAACACACAGGATGAAGCAGCAGAGCCGCTGGTCAGCATGTTCACCCTCTGCTCCAGCTGCCTGTCTCCAAACTGAAGAAATACCTCTGCTGCTGCCTCCTTCTCCAAAAGCCTGTGGCCAGCTGCCAGGTGAAGCAGCAAGAGAGGAGAAAGCAGCTTTCTTCCTTTTTTTCTCAAGCAATGTAGGATTAGGCCTTAAGGAGCAGGTTAGCCTTCTCATCAAAGAGTAATGTGAGGCTTTTATGCTACTCAAATTGAAAATAAAACTGATTGTCTGTTATACTTTTATCAGAAGAATTCAAGACAGAAAGACATTGCTCACTGCCCACTCAGCAGTCAGGATAAGGCAAGAGACAGGTAAAAAGAAAAACCCAAGCCTGGAAAAGCTTTCAAGATTTTAAAACATTTCCTATTCCAGACCAGAATTTTATGAAACAAAAAATAAGAAAAAAGAAGAAGGAGAAAGAAGGAGAAGGAGAAGGAGGAGGAGAAGGAGAGAGGGGTATTAAGAGACTTCCTCCCCTGAAACAGTTGGGATAACAGGACAGCCAGGCTGGTCATCCAGGGGCTAAGGACATTCATTCACACGGGACACAGCCAAGTAAGGTTTAAGAGCTGGGTCTGCTCTGTTTGCCTCAGGAACCTGAATCCCACTCGTGATTACCTTCTCTCCACCACAGCACCCATTACTCTGGGGCAGCTCTTTTTGACCAAGACTCCTGAGAAAAATGACACACATTTTCCTGTAAGGAGTGTCTCTATTGATAAACCAATCCATTGGAAAATTCCTAAAATATCCACAAATGCTCTCAAAATGTATTCACATGATTCAGAGTTTATGCTTTCACTCAGATTTATCTCCCTGAAGGCTCTCACAAACTGCAGGTTTCTCTCCAAACTCCTCTCTAGATTTGTTTGGAAAACCTTCAGCCAAACTAGATGATTAGTTTCCATCCCTTAACCTTCGTAGTTCCTCACAGCATGAATATGGAACAAATTTATAGCACTCCTATCCTTTAATGAAATGCAAAGATCCTGCATGAAAAAATGCGTACATAGATTTTGGAGTAACACACACACACACAACACTGGTGTATGAATGACATACATAGTCAAGTAAGGAAATCATGTCATCTGTAATTCATGCCCAAGACTCCAAGTATCAAAAAGCTGCATCGGAAGCAGCTGGTGGTCTCCTATTACCATGCTGGCTGCAGCAAGCTCTTCACATCTCATTAACAGCATAATGAAGGCTCAATCAAGGATACAGTCTATCAAGACTACCAAACATAGCCTGTACCCAGGATTTTATTGTTTAGATCTCAAAACTGGGCAAGAAAATTTGCCACAGAAAATATTTTCCAACGAGCAAATGACTCACAAAGATCAAACCCTCAAAATGCTCGGAAGGCATCACGCAAGGAAGGTGGCACCAAGCAGGTCACACACACTGCTCATTTCCACAGGTGGGAAAACCTGTGGAAAACCATCAAAACAACCCCAGCGCTGAAGCCAGAGCCAGAGGAAGAGCGATCAGGATGGCGACACGCACGCTTGTGCTGATGACCAAGTCTGCTTTGCATATGTAACACAATTAGTGCTAAACTCAGCAGCTTTAATTCTCATGTATGCAGTAATTATGATTCAATAGGGCTTCATAATGTTCTCTCTAATTACTGATTATATCTTTTTGTACACTTTTATATGCACATATACATTTATATATTTTCAAACAGTTGGCATTGATGTATTCAGACAAAATCTGAGGAAGAAAGGAAGATGCTGGAAGAAGAAACCAGCACACAGAGGGGGTCAACACCCTGCTCCACCTTAGGGCAGCAATGGTGAGAGCAGTGAGCGTGCCCCCGCCACACCACAATCCAAGCTGGGATCCCGCATGGGACAAGCAACTCTCCTTGGCACATGCAGCTGCCAACAGCCATTCTCCAACTGTCTTCAGCCTGCGAGCCCTTAAGCATCCTTCCAGGGCTGCTCAGACCCTGCTGAAAAATGCCACATTTCTGCCACCTTCCCCGCCAGCAGTGCTACCAGCACTGGCTGTCTGCTGAATAAAAAAAAAAAAAAAAAAAAAAAAAAAAAAAGGATCATGCACACATGCAATTTTGCTCACTAAGTGAGGGAGCTGAGTCTACACACAGAGGGATCAGAGAAGCCCCATGGCCAGGACGAAGCATAAAGTGGGAGCTGGCAGCTGCAAGGGATGAAATCAGGAGAAAAAGTAAGACCCTGGAGGATGAGCACTTCTCTGTCTGGAGTAACTTCATCTTTAGCCACTTCTTGAGTAAGAAGTTGAAAAGCACTGGCACACATGGATGACAGCTATTCGATCAATGAACACTGCATGAGGTCTTCAACACCCACAGAATCAATGGCAACATCTTTCAACCTCAGCCCACGTCAGATTATGCTTGCAGCAGTAATGGAGGCATAAATACAAGGAGCAACAAATGAGCAAACTATTGTGAACAAGCACAAAACCTTTCTCCAGTGTGCTTTGTGAAATTAGCAGCAACTACAGTTAGCTGGGTGCCTAACCAAGCACAAGATGGTACATGCACAGTGAGTCCTCACCCCAAAAGCCGCTTACTTTCACGAGGACATGCAGGAGCGTGTTGCCACCCACTCCACATACATTATTTGAAACTACTGCCTTAAATAACTGGATGTGAATTTTGATTCAAAAAACCAAAAACTAAATCAGGTCTCAAACATCACCTAGATTACAAAGGCAAAGTTACATGAAGTCAGTTGGTAACTCATCCCCTCTATTTTACCATTATCCCTGTTATTACCAGACCTTCCGCAATTTAGCCCCAGCCAGAATTAAATTTACAATTTTTGCTTTATGTGGCAAGGAGAGATGAACCAGTAGTATCCAGCCTAGCATGACATGGGAAGGACAGGGTGACAGGCAGCAAACATCAGAAAGACAGAAACACCAAGAAAGGAACACCTGCCTGACAAGGAAAGGCTGAGAGACCTGGGGCTTTTTAGTCTGGAGAGGAGAAGACTGAGAGGGCATCTAATTAATGTCTGTGAATAGGTGAGGTCTGGGCGTCAAGAAGGCAGGGACAACCTCTTTTCACTTGGGCCCTGTGATAGGACATGGAGCAATGGATTTAAGCCCAAGCACAGGAAGTTCCACCCCAACATGGGGAAGAACTTCTTTACTGTAAGAGTTACAGAGCACTGGAACAGACTCCCCAGAGAGGTTCTAGAGTCTCCTTCTCCAGAGACTTTCAAGACCTGTCTGGATGCATTTCTGCATGATCTGCTCTCGTTTTGTCCTGCTCTGGCAGGGGGATGGACTCGATGATCTTTGGAGGCCCCTTCCAACCCCTAACATTCTGTGATTCTGTGGAAGGTAATAAATTATTTCAAGTGGTACAGAAAAAAACATAAAAATAAATTGCAAAGGGAAATTTTACACCACCGAATGTTATTTCTTGAGAACAAAGTCCATGATATTTCACTGTGGCAGTCTCCTAAAAGAAATGGTGCCCTGTTTTGAGGAGCTGTAGAATCAGAAAGAGCACACAGAGTATGGAGAGAATGCTGGGCTGCTCCATGGGAAGGAAAACAGACAGGCTGATGTACCCGATCTCCACCTCTGAAACGGAGATCTCACTGTAAAATGCTGTCTATCACAAAGAATAAGAAATAAGTAGTTTGCAAAGACTCAAAGAGATTCAGCTTAAATGTCTCTGCAAATTAATACAGTTCGTAGGAAAAAACAGTCAAATGTAGTGTTTATTCTAAGGACTTTACTGCCTCAGACTCATTAACCCGGTACCTTACATGCTCCCTTTGTAATGCAAATTGGCTAAAATACTGTGCTTTCCCTAAAACGATCATATACAGAAGCTCACACTGCTCAAATACCAATTGTAAGTAGAGCAAAAACAGAGTCCTTTTTTTCTTAATACTTGGATTCTACACCTAAGTCTTATCTGCATAAGCAGTTTGTGAGAAACCTGCTGTTGCTGCAGCCACCGTAGCACAAAGGTGGAAGATTTCCCAAAGCAGCTGATGGAAGCAACTATAAACCAAATTACCACATGCAGAAGCCAAATGAAAAGACTATATAGGAGGTACCTGCAGCAGAAGGTTTTTGAGGAAAAGAGATCATTACAGAGAGGCGATACCTTGCATTTAAGGAGGTCAAACACTGCATATACTGCACCTGCTTGTTGAGCTCCTATTTAATAGCCACCTGCCCAGCCCCGCAGTGTATCACTGTCAGTGATTGCTGGGAATCCTTCACGTAGCACCAGGCATGCCATTTCCAACCACTGCACTGACAGGATGTAATACACCCACCTAACATGTGGAGACCAGCAGGAGATACAAAAATCACCCCAACTAAAGTCTCCAGCCCAACCTGACCCAGATGGTCCAGGGAATGATGACTCAAGGTCAGAGAGGGCTGAGGGAAGGGAAAAGTTCCTCGGACAACAATTGGACAACAATTTCCTGTGTTGGCACATGAAATTCCACAGCAAACATATGGCCAACTGAGATACACAATATAAACTGCACTAAACCAAATACGCAGGATAAATGCAGGAAATTTTATGATCTTTTCCTCCTCCCTCCACAGGTACCAACTACTTCTGTTTCACTATCATCTATAACTGTGCCATCTCAAATTAAAACTCTGAGCAACTTCTCTCATCCTCTATTTAGTTTTAGAAACTGCTGTTTCTTTTTCAGATTTGAAGGGCCCAGAAACCTGGGGATTGTTTGATTTTTACAGCTGTATCTGTTGGCTTGATAGAAGAAGATACTACCTCCAGGTACAAGCCTTTCCCACAGCTGTGAGACAGAACTCAAGACATCATTGCCTGAGGTAACAGAAATATCTACACTGGTTTTGATTGGGGTTCCAAGCTGAGATGGACAGGTGACCAGTGGAAGGCATCTTAACAAGATGTTTTCTTTATTCTGTGTAATAACATGCCAACTGTAAGCCAGGTGTACATCCCAGACGATCTGCCAAACCTGGTTCCCGACCATCCAAAACACTTGGAGGCTCCATTACTACTGATGAACCCAGATGACTTCCCCAAGGAAAGCAAGCCCTCAGGGGACTGATCCACATGCACACCGTGATGCACCCACACCATACAGGTACCACATGGCAAGAGCTCGGAGACTGGGAACTGCACCCCAGCGTGACTACCCTGCACAGACATAACCACAGTGAAGCTGACTGAAAACAAAACTTTTAAATTATTAAACTAAGTTAACAGAGTCATTGCAAAATAAATAAATAAATAAAAGGTTGGGGCAGGATCTACAATCAAAATAAAACCAAAATAGTACTTCAGCATATGAGCTTCACAACATGTTAAGAAAATAAGCACTTGTTCCAACACCCACAATGATTTCTTAAATGCTTTATGAGAAAATGAACAGACTGAAACCTCTTTGGCTTTGAAATTCAGTTCATGTGGCACGTCCTCCACTTCTGACAGAAAACAAACAGCAAATGCAGACAAGCCACAGCATGAGCAGCCATGCACCCTCCTGCCCACCTGTCTGTAGCCCAACTCAGAGGAACATATCTGGCTACACCAGCTTAGTTTCAACTTTAAACTCGGTCCTCAGCCCATCCATTAAAATGGTCAATAGCAATGCCAGCTGAGAAACATCCATCACTGAGAACTCATTTTTACAGGTCATTGGCTAGCCAGACAACAACAGCTTCTAGCCATTACTGACCTCTCTTCGACATGAAACGCTGATTTCCAGGAGAAAGATGAGCCACGAGCCATTCATTTTCTTAATCATAATTAAAACCAAAACCACCCAAGTGCTTCTATATGATTTCTTTTGTACAAAATACAAACGTGCCATCATCCTGCTACATTTCTGGAATGCAAACACTAATACGATAAGAATCTGAATGCATTCAGTTCATCCACTGAGGCAGGGATGCACCTTATTATAAGTAGGTGCTGTTGATCAGAAATTAGCATCCAAACAGTTTGGATAACAAAATGTTCTGCTGCATCAACTCCCAGGTAAACTGACAAAACAGACTCAGACGGGTGTTTCTTATGATGGAAAAATTAATTGTAATAAAGAAAAGAATAAAATACCCTTCAGATATGTTCCATGCTCAGAGTCATTAAGATGCAAAAGGAATTTTTAAAAATGCCATCTCCATAAAGCTCAAGCACACATAAGAAAAAGCAAACAAATCTGCATGGATGACTGGCTGTTTGCAGTACTGTTTGTTTTAAGAGCTCTGGCAAAATTGGCTTCCTTAGTTGATCAGCCCAGCTCCCCCTGTACTACAGAGCTAGATGATGCAAACAGATCTGGGGGTTTTAAGAAAAATGGAGCAAAACCACCAGAACACACACCGAAGTCAGTATCAAAGGAAAAAGCATACAACCAGCTATTTCCTCTTAAAATGCCTTAAATATTTGCCACTTGCAAAGATTCTCAGTCAGAGAGACAGACTGCATCATGTTTGACTCCAGTAAAATGTCTCCTGAGAAAGTCTGCCTTGATCTAAAATTCTCAAACTTGGGTTTTAATTCCCACTCATATTTAGAGGAATCTGCTTCCTCCGATTTCCTAATTGAGACTGCATGGCTTGAAATATGCCCATCAGCTGTCATAGGACTGCAAATCTACTTGACCGAGAGTTACACATTCTCAGGCTGCAGAAAATAATTAGACACTCCAGATTTTCCTGCAGCTTCCTGAGGAGAAGATGCCAACAACCAACAACAACCAAGACCACTGGTCTCATCCAGCTTCACAGCTCTCATACCTCAATGTTAGGATGCTTCATGGAATTGCTACCACAGGAACCATCAAGATACATGGAAACTATACAATAAACCCGCAACCGGCTGCATGCGTCCAGTTTCCACTCTGAGCTGGACTGATTGACTCACCAGGCTCTCGGTCCTTAGTGGAAATGCATTCTTTTATGGATTCTGTTATGCCAAGACTAGCTGCAGTGGGGAGCGGGCCGAGCAAGGATTCCAGTGCAGGTGGTCTTACAAGAGCTTCATTTCCATTTTTACATTCTCCATCTTCTTTTTGTTTTGCTCTATCCTTCTCATGAAGTTCATTATAAAAGTCCTTGTTTAAGTGATTAGCAGCTGCTTCCAGTTCCTCATCTTCTGCCTCCTCCTCTCCAGGTATACTAGAGGTATTATCTTCTATGGAATCTGTAAGGGAAAAAAGAACCCAGGGGACTATTGCACACCAGCTGTTACAGAAACTAAATAAATAGAGAGGCACTCACTTAAAGAATAAAAATCTTTAGAGAAAATCTGTAGAAGAAACACACAATATTTTAGTACAATGTATGAATACATGGAGGTTCCAGATGCTCTTCAAATTCGTTACCTTGGCTATTAAATTGTATTTTTGTGAATACAGTCACCATTTAAAATAGAAGTCTGTGTTATCAAATTGTGGAGGGTAAAAGGGCTTTGGCAGCTACTTACTGGTATAATTACAAATGAAAAATAGCCAGTTCAACCTGCACAAAACCCTTCTGTATCACTTAGTCCACTGGGAGATTCAGTGACGGAAGGGTCTAGTACACTCTCAGAGATGAAAGGGAACATTCTCAGGTGCCAGTGCCAAGCTTATACCGCACCAGGAAAGAAAACCAACTGAAATCATTAATGAAATGTCATTGTAATAAACAATGTGGTTGTTTTGAAGACTGATATGAACCAACTAATTGGCAGAGACAATCCCAATGCAATACATATCTTCTACTACAGAAATATATATATACAATCATAGAATCATTTAGGTTGGAAAGGACCTTTAAGATCAAGTCCAACCATTATTATGATCCCATTCATCACAATAAAGTTCATACACTTAAGACTGCCTGCAGGATCTGAACCCGTTGTTATTTAAGTAGTCTCAAGATTTTACAGACTTACCATCTTTAGTGAAATTTGCAAATACACCTTTTGCTTTTGGTCTGCTGTTTTCTAATTCAATCTCTATTTCATCTTGATAGCTTGATATTTCACCTGTGGTGAAGAAATAAAAATAAAACTCAGCAACCATTGATGTAATGTTGAACAAATGAGTGATATGTTACAATAAACACAACTTATACCTTCAAAGTCTTCCAGCTTTTTCGATAACGCCTTCTCAAGCTGAAATGAAAATAAAATAAATGTGAAATTACTGTAAGAACCCAACTTCGTACTGTTTGTGAACTGTATATAGAGACACAGAATCATAGGGTATTTTAAAAGCAATAAGCTTGTTTCAAATGCCCACTCAAATTACTTTGTAGTGTCAGACAGGAATCTTCACTCTGGCAAGCTGCAAATGAAAGGCCTCATATAGAGTCAGACTCTATAACTGTGTCTGTAGATGTGAGCAAGTGCAAGGACAGCACTGAAATTGCAGTGCCCAGGCCAGACATGGCACAGAGGTGATGGCAGGCTGAAGTACTGATCTACAGCACCCAGCAGGCACTTGAGAACATCATAAACACACCTACTAAATGATAGTGTATTTAGAACAGTAAAAACAAAAACCCTGAAAAACTGTGATGGTAGTAACACCTTTTCCTCTGGTGCAGCTTTAGTTCATGGTTTCTAAAGAAATGAAGCCACATGAGAACTAATCTGTGGAAGCAGGTGTGGTACCACACAAAAAAACCCCCAGCAGTCTCATTAAAGAAACTGGGTTATTGTTTTGATATGTGTTTTAAAAGCAAGCTATATGTAATGGCACTTCTGATCACGGCTACCGCCGTAAAAACAGTACACAGTTTCTGATCCAATTACAAAGCTTACACCTTTGCAACCCTGATCTTGCTAACAAGGGTGGAAGAGTGCATACAGCACATGAAAGAGAAGTGCAGATATTGGGACAGCTACTCAAGACCTCCATGCCAGAAGCCCAGCTTAACTTGTCACATGAGAGCCTCCAGTTTTGTAAGGACAAAAAGATATGACACTGCGGTGAAAGGTCAGAGCACAAGGAGGGAAACACACAGGCAGCAGGAAAACAAGCAAAGAGCAGAGAACAGTGTGTAGTATAACTGCATCAGCTTGGGGGAGCATCTGGGTAGAGTCTGCTGAGCCCTCATCTACAATACAGCAGTGGTAGGACGAGCACCAAACACTGGTAGGCTGCAAAACATGGAAGCTCAAGCTGGAGCTTGTTTACTCAGCCACCCAGACATCCTGATCTGCACTTACAAAGCAGTGACTCTGTACATCCCACAGCAGCTGGCTAAAACGGTAGACATACTTCAATCCCACATCAGGGGATATTTAAAGCTACATTCGAAGGTACATATCTGAAAGAGTACATCTCTCTGATGGAGTGAGCAAAAACGATATAGGAGAAAAACTTTTATAGATAAATATCTTAACTGTGAAGCTATCTCTTTGCCAGTAAAACCAAAAAAAAAAAAAAAAAAATCCTGTAGTTAATGAGTATCATATGTACTAATTCTTACCCTTCTCTTAAGAACCTCAAAATAAATGTAACTAAACCTTATCAAAAGCTGGTCAGTTAGGATTTAGTACTAACTGATTCCAAAAGGAATATACAGAGAGAGACGAAAAATACAGAGAGCATCTGATTCAGAATTCACCTGCTGTATCTTCAACTTTTTTTGACCAGCTGTAAATGAAGGAGGATCACATTCTTCTTCCAAGTCAATCTTCATAAACTCATCTATGGTTAGCTGACTTGTTGGTGTATCTTCAAACTCTGTCAACCTACGAAAGCATACGGCACATTACCATAACATCTTTAAGAAATCCTTTAAAAGTAACATTTATCAAACTGCTACGTTACCGAATAAACATGTCATCTTTAGAAAGCCTGGCTTAAATACAGACTACAGTAAAACTGAAGTGATACTAATTGTTTCATCTGCTGCAAATAAAGCGTCTTTTCATATCACAAATTAGCTTTTCATTTTTTAGAGTATGTTACACACACTTTTTTTGATGAACAAAGATTAAATACTGCAGCCCCTATGGTCAATTAAGTACAGACTGACAAAACTAAGAGGAGGAATGCAGCTCATTCCTGCTCCTGTCTTGTTGCTTTTGTTATCAACAGCAACAAAACAGACTCCCAAACGAAAATATCTACCATCATGGTTCAGGAGAACACTCAAAAATATTTCTAACATGTTACCATGATTAATTTATACAAAAGAAGTGTTAACGTATCTTCAGCAGACTGGAAGAGGGACAAGTTGTAATCTTCCCAGGACACAGAGAAGCAGGAGTAAAATAAAGGGATCATCTGCACATTGCAGCGATGGAAGAGATGAATGGATGGAATTTGCTTTGTATTTGTTTAATGTTCACATTTGAAAAGTTCCTACCTATGTGAGAAATAGGACTAGCTCCATGGGGAATTGCCATGAAAGCAGCTGAATCTTTCAAAAGAACTGAATCTTAAATGAGACCATGTTGTCAGACCTTCATCCACAAATTTCAGCATTTCGTACAGGTGGTTGAGAATGAGCACATCCATTTTACAGATGGAGAAAGTGAGACAAAAGGTTAAGTATAAAGCCAGGTCAGGAAATGTCTGGCAGAATGCTTTTCTGACAGAAAGTGTCCTTTTAATAATATCAACATTTTCCATGGGAAAACAATGATGGGTCTGCAGCTGCTTCACTGAAATATTCCCATCTTCCAGAGGAAGCAGAACTGACAACAGCTTCCATCTGCAAAAGGAAACTAAAACCAGTGATTCAGTACTCCCAGCACAGGACCTTTCAGCATTTCTCCCACTCTCCAAACTGAGTTGTGGTTTTCTCCTCTGTCTCTGATTCCAACAATACTCCTTCCAAAGAAGGAATTTTCTCTAGGACAGAAATTCACCTTCCAAATCAACTCCAGGGCCAAAGCCAGGAGCATAGAGCCACACTCTCTTCCTATATTCTCATCAGTACCTGCATTTCTTCTTTCATAAACTTAGGAGCAAGGCAAGATAGCCCATACAAAGGGACTCAGGCATGCCATAACTTCAGGACATTTTGCCTAGAAGCACCCTGCTCTTGGAGCACAGGCTATGGACAGCATTTCATGTGGTGAAACGTACAGGGAGAGCTGAACACCTCCAGGTAAAACCAACAGCAAGCAGCATACTGAGCCCAGGCACAGGTATGCCAGCCAGAATTACTGCTGCTGAGGAGAAGAAAGCCTCTGTAACTTAGCCTGGCTTTTGGAGAGCAGGGTTCTCCACGAAGCCCCAAATTAGCTATGTATTTGAGAGTGACTGACAGTCCAAAACTTTCCTTCGAAGGAGAGTGCCAGGGACCAGATCCCTCCTCCTCCCTTTCAGATCAAATTGGAGAGGAGGATGCTGTTGGCAGCAGCAGCACCCAGCTTTTAATTAACAGACTAGAAATATTTCTCAGTATTAACAGGCTTCCAGCATGCATTACCCACCTTCCAGGAGGGAGTTTCATCTATCAGGAGGGAGGAAAAACTGAGCTAAGGCGTTGTTATTATTATTTTAATTCAGGATTCATTTAATGCCAAATTCATGCATCACTTCGGGAGCACGTATCTTCCCAGCCACCATCATTAAATTGCAGTCATCCATCTCCGTGTATGAATCATGCACTCACAGGTAGTCTCACTACAGCAAGACTTTTTCTCCCAACACCCTCGCCTTGTTAAAATGTTATTCTCCTCCCACTATAAAAAGCAAACACACACTTTGGCAAAGACGTCCAGTTTGTTTACCCCACACTTGCTCTGAGTTTGAGATGAGCAGCCAGACCCAGAGCCCAGCCAAAACAGCAACACCTCCAGGCATGAGGAGCAATGTAGAAAACAGCAGTAGCAAAACCGGTTGCTCATGAAGCAGGATTAGGGATGAGATGACCACACTCAGGTTTCAGCACTTAACCCTGTGCACATCTCCCTGCTGACACCCGAGGCTCTGTCTGTTACTCTCCTTGTCCACTGTGTTGTGTGACTCGTCACGTACCCTGCACCATCAGAAGTTAGCTCACAGGTGAGCCAACACGCCAGCAGCTGGCATGAGCTTCGGCTCAGACGCCAGCTTCAGCCCCAACCTAAAATGGCAGCACAAGCTTCTCCTAAGGCCTTCAGTCCATCTGCATTAGGACAGGCCAGAGCTACTTGCTGTTTGCTGGTGGTGCTACCAAGGAGCTCAAACCCACAGCACATCAACATTCAACCATCCAACCCAGCTACCAGCATCCAGTCCTGCTTGTGCCCTCCTCTCCCTCAGTCCTGATCCAGCCCAAACGGGGTGAGGACTGGCCACCAGCAGTGAGGGCTGACAGTGTGACAGTGCAGGCACCCACCAGTGGCAAGCCCAAATTTAGAGCAGCACATTATTTCTTCACTTCTTTACAGTCTTAACCAGAAGGCTCTAGCCTTCCTCCTGAAACAAAGAACCATTCCTGATGGTCAGGATCACAGCTTAAGCATCATCTCTGTGGAAGAGCGAGATGTTCACTCAACATGTTCTCCTTGAACTTGATAATACCTGGGTTTGCGAACCACTTGCCTGCTTCAACATTTTAGATTGGCTGATATCCTGTCTACATATTTTTTAAACATTTCTATAATTTGACCCAGTGTTTGGACACATGCCACCAAGGCAACAAACTGACGCAGGCAGCAGTCTATGCTGCATGAAACAAGGTAACATTCGTTTGGCAGCTAAGAAAAACTGATGCAATCTTAATTATAAGCACAATCAGGGGCGAGGGAGTGCCCTCATGAAAAAAAAATAAATAGCTACAGGCTATTTTTTTAAGTCCCACATAAAAATGCTATCCAAGTTCATTTTGCAGTTCTGTTAATCTAAAAAAAAATCTAATGAGAGTTGCCATTTCAAGTTACACACAGGAGGAGGAAAATAAACAGATATACAAATTAAGATATTATTTCCCTGGCACAAATTCAAAAAGGCTTTAAAAATTGAAATTTGGCAGGCAAGTATTTTCTATTTATAGTCAAAGCAAAGGCAACCACTACAGCTCAGGCTAAGCTTTAACTTCCAGTATAAACCCTCCTCTTACAGTTTCTCACAGCAAACTCTTTCAAGCAAATTCCTTTGGGAGAAAAGTTTTTCCAGAGCTTGGTGTCATCTGCCCCTAACCCCAACCCTTTTTTTCAAAGAAAAATTTCCATGGCTTTTGTTTCATCCGTTTATAGACAAAACCACACCTCGTCTTCTGATAAAGCACTTTTGTGACCAAAACAGTAAACCGATTCTGTTCACACTTAATTTAGCTCCCAATAAGGGAAAGTGGGTCAGTCATTTTGAAGTCAGGAGCAATGGGTTTTTTACGTTGTTTTGTTTCAGGGATACCATCCAGTGGAGACTTATGAATCCAGTCTACAGCCAAGGAAAAAAAGACTCCTGTGCACAGCTTGCTGCTTGGTTTTAATGTTTAATTGAAATTCTGCAGCAGTGGGGTGCAACAAAGCACGTAAAAGAACACGGTCTTCTGAAGTCCAACTCACAAATGCTTCAGGAGTCCAAGTTCAAAGTCCAAGAGGGACTTCTAAGCAGAGACCATTTAGGAAGCACCATGGCGTCCTCCTACACATACACAATCAGCATCTGGCTCTGGAAATCAGGCAGCGTAAAGCAGAGGTATCTGGTGCTCTATACAGAAGGGCAAACAAATTATAACTTCAGAGGCAATTGTTTTTTTTAAAGAGCGAATGTGAAATTTAGCCTCAGTAGTCAGCCTTTAAGTTACTGTTGTGAGAGGTCTTTTTAAAGTATTTATAATATTTTATTAATGGATTAAAAAAAGTACTTAAGCTGACTACTGGCATACTGTTAGCAGAAATACATGAGAAAAAAAAAACAACACACCAACTTAATGCAAGATAAGCAGTAATTAAATTCTCCTGATTTTTCCCAGATTAACAATATAATTAAAACCCTAAGTAAAAACTTCCATGATACCTACATTATCTTAACTTTCATATCAATTACAAATATTCTAGTAATAGATCAGCTGATGTGACAACACCAACACTCACAACCTCTGGAAAAGTAAGGGATTGACTTTTGCATCTTAGTGAAGTACCAAAACATTGCAGTATATCCACTGTTTTAACTTAAGTTCACCAGCACTGCCTACCACTCTAAACCTGTGTGCTCCCTCTAGGAGAGAAGTTCAGAACTCACACTGATGTAGCAAATCATCAGTATTTCTTATACTACAAATCTAATAGTCTATTGCATCATCCTATTGCAAACCAGAGATGATCCAGTTACTGTGGTTTTACAACAACTGATCAACCGAGCTGTGTTAAATTAGTCTGTGTTCTCGACTCAGTGCAACTCTAAAGAGAAATATTTTCACTTCAGCAACTTTCGTGGTGTTCTACATTAATACATTTCACCTCTTTTTCCAATGGACGAAGAGCATACACAAACAGTCATTTACCGCAAATTAATTGGTGACTGATAATTTATGGTGTTCATTTAGTGGCAACAATCTGTTACTTTTCTAAGTACTAAAGAATGGGTACCTTGAAAGATTTATTGTACTAAATAAAAGCACCCGCTAGAATTAGTTGCTTTTACTTGCTCCCACCAAAACAGATTTTAAATTATCACAAATTCATTAGCATAAATTGTAACGCCCTGATTCTGCAAACAGACGTGCAGTTAACTCAGTTTTACTTGTGCACACAGTCAGCCCACTAATAACCCCACCAACAGATGTCCCCGGCCCTCCCAGAAGTCCACCAGTCTAAACCACTTGGAATTTGTGCTTGGTTTTTGGGTTGTTTTTTTTTTTTCCCCCTGATTCAAGTGTTCACAACATGTTAATGAAACAAAATGCTTTAGCATTCCTTAAAATTTTGTTTCATTAGCATGGTTCCTTCACTGTGGTCTGTCAAAAATGCTTTATGATCTCCTGGAAAAGAAATACAGCACACTGCTTCCTTTCTTAACAGCCACTCAGATGAGGAAAGTCAAACACAGAGAAAACTGCTTACAAGATTTAAGCCTGAGTTTGTGCTAATAAGTTAATTATTGTTTCAAAAGTAACATACACCAAATAATTTTGAAATTACATTTTAAAAGTAAGTATGAAGTAGTACAATATATTAGAAATCTAATTAATGTATTAGCTTACCGTCTGTACAGAAGTTGGATTTATAAAAAGGAACATTGCCTGGGAAATGAGATTCCTCAACAATAAAACCTTTTTCATTAAAACAGACAATCCAACTGACAAAGGTATGCAATATCAACCCACACAGATCAAGTTCTATTTTACTCACCATACTAGAAAGATTCCTAGAAATCATCTATAAGCCACTTGAAATTATTTAACTGAAGACATAAAATATTTCTCAATTTACTTTCTTAGCTTATCACAACAGTGGCCAGTGAAGGAGCTTCATGGCTGCTGAGCTGAGATCAGAATGGACATCACCACAAGCTCCTTTACATAACTTTCCCGGTTCTCTGAAAGCTTCTCTCCATACCACACTTCAACCAAGAGCTCTTAGACAACTCTAACATACTGCACATCCTCTACCCTTCTCATGCTCAAATACCTTAGGTTAACAGTTCTCACTTAATTCATCAGATACCTTTCACAGGATCTCAGCATGGCTTTGCTTGGATCACAGCCGAACGCAGACTTCTTCCCATCTTTCCCTTCAGCCCTGACCTTGATACGGCTTTGGTATTATGGAAAACATAACCTCACAGCTGCCTTGCAGCTACATGTGTTCCTGTTACCTTCTCTTCCCATCCTGACTCTAGACTCATGTATAAACTTGCTCCTCACTTTGGCTGCTCTCACAGACATCTACCCAGCTTGAGACTGCACTGGGAGCTTGGACATGAGGTTTATGTGAGCTATATATTACAGAAATGAATGTAAGAAAAGCTGCAGGCAATACAGTTATCTCTATGCATGAATCTTTAATTTTCCCAGAAAATTAACCAACAGTCATTGAAAGAGCTGTGGCTGGGTCCCCAGGATATGAGCAAAGGACCCCATTTATGACAGTCCCTGCAGCATCTCCAACTGGAGTTCCTTCGTAACAAGTCTTGCCTTTCTTCCCCCAAAATGCTCTTTTGTGGTGAGAAAAAACATTCACCTCAAAAATGAGTCCTTTAAACCCATTCTGGCCTTTCATTCCAATTCCTTCTAAATTAAGCTTTACTTCTTCTGAAGTTCATCACAAATAGGTTTTTGAACAGATAGTACTTTATGGAACAGAGAAGAAATATTTTTTTATGCAAAAAGCAGCTCAATTTAAAGATAAAGAGAGTAACCCATGGAAGTAAAATGCAAGTGTTAACAAAGATAAGCTTTTTTTTTTATTATTATTTCTATTGAAAAAGTGCCTAAGATCTTCAAACAGGCATAAGGGCCGCACAGTGTTAGATAACGCACAATGGACAAATGTCACAAAAATTATTCTCACTGCAGATAAGACAGAATTTAGTATGCAGAGAAAGTATGCAATAGGTGAACAAACAGATGAAGAGGCAGAGTATGTAAAGGTTAAAAAGGCAGCAGCAAAGACAGGTGCATTGAACGCAGGCACAAATATGAGGATTAAACTAAATAAAAGAGTTGGGTTTATTAAAAGGTAATTTCTGCTATCTCCACAGATGATTACACAGAAAATAACAATTTGACTAATTAGTTAATATTTGTACAGTACCTTGAATATATAAAGTGATATATAAGTTAATATCATTTCAATTAGACTGGAAATGAGATAGAATTATCAGTGCACTTATTAATATTTAATACATTCACTTTCAACAACAGCAACAAGCTTTACATTTTAATTGTGTACTTCAAAACATAAAGCTAGAAGGCCCTATGAAGTAACTACAAAGTTTTCTTACCAAGATCCTACCAAAAGTACATGCATATTAAAAATAAACACACAGCTTTTTAAATCAAACAGACGGTTAAATTAAGAACTCTTGATTCGAAGCTGAGTGACAGGGTCCATCAGCCATGCTTTGTTGCTTTTTCCTTCCAAACGAGATTCACTTTATGATCAGGGCATTTGTTTTTGTGACCTGGAAAGTACATGACATTTTTGTGACTCTCCTCCTGAGAGCTACTCCTCTGGTAGACAGCAGTGAAAGAGGCAGTCAACTACAGGCACATAGGGTTTGGTGCTCTCCAGGTGATGGACAAAAGGGTGAACTAATCCCCTTTTGCACAGCCAAATCAGCTGCACTGCACAGGATAAGAACCAATGTCCTCCTTGGGGAAGGGCTGCTACTCTTCGCTGAGGGTCTACCCAAAACAGGAAGTCAAGCAGGACCTTCTTAAAAAGCACTACTCCTGCATCCTCAGCCAAGCCACTGATCAAGCAGCTCTGATCCCCCCAGGCTGCTGGGCTGCCTCTGCAGGGCAAGGGGAGAAGGCACTTCGTGTCAGCGCCACCCTTAACATGCAGGCTGGAAGTTTGGGTGTTATCTGGACTCCTGTTTGGTTACACTTCGAGAGGTGTCAGGGCAATGCCATATGGAGTGAGTGTAGCATCCAACATCATCCATTAGTGAGTGTTCACACACCTACACTCAACACCTTCACAACGCACAAAGGAGCAGCAGCTCTTTACAAATCAGAGTAACTACAGCAATAATTAAAAAGAAACAAAAGCATACAACAAACTGAGAAGCAAAGACATTTTTAAGAACATGAAACAAATTCTTATTAATTTAGGCAGCTTCTACCTGGTGGCATTTTGAGAGGAATTCTTGAAAGAAGAGGAAAAAATGGAGTTCAGAAAGAGTTATTCATAGGGGTTTTTTTTATTTGCCTTCGTTAAATACCATATAACATGCTCTTATTTGAAAAACATCAATCAAATTTATAGATTCGTGATAAATACAGTTGTAATTATAGCTGCCTGAAAATAATTCAGCTGTCAAGTTTACCCTGTCAAAGTAAATAACGCTGTCATTTTAGTTGATATGTGTGACTTGAGTAAACATTTCAAAGCATGAATTTTGAAGTAAGATTTCTTCGCTTGAAACAATTGCTCAAATTAATTTTCCTTCCAACTCTAATTTATTATGCTTATTTTCTTAGTAAGAACAAACTCTTTAACCAAGGTACCTTGAAGTAGATTGTGGGTGCATAAATCATTAATCATACAAAATGTTGACCAAAGAAAAATGTGGCATTTGTACTGCTCCATCCTTATAGCTGTAGTACCTTGAAGCACTTCAAACACTTAAATTTAACCCCGTGCCATTCATGCACGGTAGGGAAATAGCATTCTTGTTCCACAAATGAAGTCTGGGGCAAAAATACGTTTCGGAATTAAGAAGTGAATATTTTTATTAGGTATTAGACTCATCTGGATGCGCTTAAGCTGGTCTTACTGAGGTGGAAGAAGAGACACCAGGGGAGCTTTCTGAACACAGACCTCGTGAAGTAAACTTTAGAATACATTGGTGGTACAAAAAATTCCAACTAGGGGCAACAGAAAGCATGCTATTTCACAGTTCGGTCAGTTTCTATGGAACCTACAGGGAAAGATAATGTCACAGATTTTCAGAACTAACACGAGGGAAACTTGGTAACTGCTTACTTCATCAGGATATGGAAAATACTACTAGATCTTAAAA
Organism: Ceryle rudis; assembly: GCA_033439905.1. Lineage (NCBI taxonomy): Eukaryota > Metazoa > Chordata > Aves > Coraciiformes > Cerylidae > Ceryle > Ceryle rudis. The sequence goes on from JAAGNO010017289.1 coordinate 279,459, forward strand.
AAAAAAAAAAAGCCAAAGGTACTTGGGGAATACCCACTTTCAGGCTCCCATTCTGCTGGTAATTCCATTTTGGACCCCTTTTGTAAACTGATCATTTGTCTCACTGCACTGCCTTCTATTTATTAGCAGTGCAACACTATCAAAAATGAACATTTCAGCGAAGTACTTTGAGAAGTTCTCTTCAATAACAGCAAAAGGACACAACTTTTCAGCACTATATTCTGGATTAATAAAAAAAAAAAAAACCAACAAAAAACCAACCAACAGTACACCCTCAGCTTTGAGAATCAATCAGTTATTTCTTCTGAGGACGTAACAACACTGTTAACATTTCTGACCCAACATTTTTTTGCCATCAACTCTTCACCTGTTAAATGGGCACAGTGCTCCTTACCATCTTTGCTAAGTGTTTGAGGCCTTACATAACAGGCAAGTGTTAGTACTTAAACACAACCAGCTAAAACATGTACTTTATTCCTGGCACTTCTGAAAAGAAAAAGAACCTGGTTTTCTCTGACACACATTCATTTTAGACTACACCACTTCTCAGTACTGTAAACGAGAGATAAAAGCAATAAAACTGTACTGACCTTTTCCTTAATGTAGACTCACAAACCTTGACCACCCTGATGACCTCTTTAACAGTACGTCGGAAATCATGCATTCTTGCCGCCACCAGCAGAGCTAGAGAATAAGCAGGGAAAGTCAATGTCAAAAAGAAAAACTCCTGAAGAAAAGCAGAAAACAGATAACTATAGCCTCTTTGTCCCTGCCTTCAGCTAAAGAGCTGTAAATACTTAAGCTCAGCTGTGTCCCTGAATACAGGTGATTTGATTTCACTTTTTTACAAACTTTTCTTCCTACCCCACAAAGTTAAGCCGATTGCAAATTGCCCCCTGAAAAATTCTATGCTTTGACATATTGGAAACCGTGGTCAGCTGCTTAATATACAGCACAAGGACATGTCATCGATCACGTATTTTCCAAGTTACCATCTTTTTAGTAGAATTTACTAGCTCTGAAAAAAAAAGACTCTCCAGCGAAACATTTGAATCTGCTTAAGCTTTTATCCTCATCAGTGTCACCACCATCACTGCGTTGCTAGTGCCCAAGTGCTCTCCTGAAAGACCCTCTCTAAACCTCAATGACTAGTACTGGCTGCATTTACACTAGTGTGTGATTCAGAACTCTAGCTCCAATTTGAAGCATTAACCCCCCCTTATCACGCAGTATCTCTGTGCAAAATGGTTTTAAGCATGCAAAAGTGCCTCCTTTCAGAGGAAACTAAACTAGAGCTCCACTTCAGGTATGTGTTTAAAGTGCTCCAGTTCCTAATGGGAACATCCAGCGCTGAACTAACAACTGGTCCTTCAAATGACGTATGGCACAGATGTTTAGGCCAGGGAACCAAACTAAACCCTGCCCAGAATACACCACATGGACTGCATATTGCATGGGTGGATGCAAGGGACTCAGGCCTGCCTGCTTCGATCTATTGAACCATGTCTGTCAAATCAAATTATTTGTTCGTGTGGATATAGTCTATGTAGTGAATCAAAGATCAGGCTGGTCTCCTATAGAGTCTACACTCAAATTTTTAGCAATGTGCAATAAGCAAGTACTATTAACAAAAAGAGGCTAGAAATTTCAAGAAGATTGCACACTCCTGGGTTCCTTAAGGTTTGAGTGCTATTTCTCTTTCCCGCATGCATATGTAGGATTTTTCAAATAAAAGAAAGCACATACGTGAACTCTCTGACTATCTACGCTCTTCGTTACTCTGACCCCACTGGCTGGTACTGACTACCTTTTAACCCAGCCCTCCCAAACCGGTAGGGTTTTTGTAAGCACCATGACAGTGATGGATCTTGGAAAAAAGATGAAGAAGGAGAGGAAAATAATTTCACAGAACAGGTCAAAAAAGGGCATTTCTTGCATAAGACTGTGTAAAGACACAAATCAAAGTGCTTGCACTAATGGTGTCATTTTAGCTGCCAAAAAAAAAAAACCTTTTAGCAGTTAGAGCTCGCAGAGATTGTGGGCGAGAAGAGCACCAGAAAGGAGGTTAAAAAATCCAAAACATATGATACAAAGGATCTGAGCAAGTAGCAAGAGAAAGGGCAAAAATGAATTTTTGAGTTTCACAAACTATTTCGATGAAGACCTATATAATCTGTAGGTGTCTGACACCACAAAACATAGAGAACATCATCAAGGAAGTGAAAAAGTCCTCATTTGTTCCCAGCTCCCAGAATCCCCCATCCAACCCACCAAATGGGAAGCAAAACACACAGTGTCTGACATACCTGCTCCGCAGAGCCCAGAGGGCCGGCGGCCAGTGTGCATCCAGTCCCGCTTCATCCTCTGCAACAACCTGAGAGCTGTCATGGACACCTCGTGGTTCTTATCCCCAAACTCAAGCATGTGTGCAAAACGAGGAATATATAAACATGGGTCTGCAACAGAAAGTAAGACAATTATTTCTAATCCTAACCTTTGATTCAGGAAATGCAGTACCCGAGCAGCAGTACTGTAGGGCTGTTGTGCTTGGCTTGCTTCACATCTCAGCAAACACCACAGACTGTGCTGCTGAGACAGATCCTCAGATCATAAAGCTTTAGAAGCACCTTTTTATTTAAGCTAAAACATAATCCTTTGTTTTATAGATAAGAGACCTCTAAAGCACTGCACCAAATTTTTTGGACATGGTTTTCAGGGTCCAAGGCTGCACACGCGGATTCCAACACGTGAGCAGTGTTACTGTTATCAGTGAAATGGTGCACAAAGGTGTTTGCAAAAGTTTTTCCAGAATGAGAACATTACTTAGAACCAAAACTTCTAACAGCTCCTGCAAAGTAAGAAATCAGGTAACTTGCATGCCTCACTTCATACCTAACCACAAACTAAGCTTTGAAAAAACTTAGCTTTCTTAAAATCGCATGTCCCTAACAAAACATCTATTTACACCTTCAAAACTAATCCAGCTGCTTCTCAGGCTCATATTCCAACAACACAAAACGCTGTTTATTACAGATACTAAGGCGTACTCCCTCCATCAGAATAACTTGCTGGAACCCAATTAACATCAAGAGTGCTATAACAATTTACATCGGCCATGGATCTGCCTCCAGATGTATAAATTATTTTCAAGTGTTGGTGTTATCAGCTTCAAACTAAACAAAATATGTCAGTATGGATTGTGCTTTGCCTAAACCAATTTAAAATTTATCAAACAATCTTGTAAAAGCTACACTTAACACATGTTTACTCTTATTTGAGGTATCAATTTCTCATTTCCTGCCAGCCTTTTATCACTGGACCGAAAATCCATGATGTACGGTAAATTGTTAACTATTAGTCTCAACTCAATTTCCTTAGCTGATCCCCTATGTGGGCACTTAAACTGATAAAGATGAAAATTCAGCTCAAAACACTGGAACAATCTTACAGATTTACAATTAATCAAAGCAGTTTCATTTAGCACCAAGTTCTAACAATGATGGCCTGTTGCTACCCATAATTACGAAGATCACACCGCAGTTGATTACGCCTGTTAGCCCAGCAGAAGCATTTAAATGAAAGCATTCATGAAGCAAAAACTTCCAAACACATCTACCGCAATACTGAGGAAACATCAGAGTGCAGTCACCTCCTAAACGTAGACCCGAAAATCACAGAAGCATAGAATCACTTAGGTTGGAAAAGACCTTTAAGATCGTGAAGTCCAACCATTATTAGCCCAGCACTGCCAAGTCCATCAAAGGTTTAGGAAGGATTAACTGATCCCCACAATTCTTAAGGACAGTTTGCTTTCCCATCTCTTCTTACCCAACTTCAGCTCCCGAGGCTGCGGAGCGGATCAAGGCAATTCACAGCTCTCCCTTCTGAGTGGAGTTTTGGGAGCATTTACACATTCGCATTGTAGCTGCTCAGACATTTCTGCTGGCATTTGCACCCACAGGTCGTTTGACAAAACACTGCACATTGTTCACTTAAATTCTGAAGCTAGCAAACAGAAAATTAATATGCCAGTGGGTTTTAAATAAAAGCCTTTAAATCATAAAAGGCTAGAAACTATTAATAATATATAAATGAAATGCAGAGCCAAGGTTAAAAAAATATATTTTTTTTAATAGATGTAAACCTTGGGTACTAAATGAGAACCCAGGGTGCCCTGCTCCCAGGTGAGTCCCCTTTGCCTTCAGGGAGACCCCTGGGAACGTGAGCAAGTTCAAGTGGGGCAAAACCCACTGGTTTCCCTGAACTGAGATTGCGCGAGCCATGAAGCAGACAGCAAGAAAAACATTATTTTATATGAAAGGAGCATCTGTTATTCTCAAGACTTTCCCTTCTCGTCTTGTTTTGCTTATGACTTGAAACTTGGGCTTTAGGAAGAAGCTCGATGCCACACAATCATTAAGAGGAAGAAAATTCTCCAAAGTGTTTCAGAGTGTTTTCCCCACCAAAACAGGCAACCAGGCCGGCAGGGTGGGGAGAGGAGCTGGAGCCGTGCCCCACTGCCAGCCCATGCCCACGGAAAAGGGGCGGACACCAGGTCTACCCGGGAGCCGGCGGACGCCAGGTCTACCCCGGAGCCGGCGGACACCAGGTCTACCCCGG
>JAAGNO010017292.1:0-56089 GCA_033439905.1 Ceryle rudis
CCCTGCCCAGGGCAGTGCGGGTGGTCTCTGGCCAGCCCGGCTTGTGCCCCCTGCGGAGTGTGCGGGTCGCTGGTGTCTGCCCGTAGCGTTGGGTCAGAAAGGGCCTTATACGACCTGCAGCAGCAGCTATGGGATGCACAAAACCAGTGAAGCTCTTCTGCGGAAAATCCTGGCCCTAAGACCTGGTCTTCAGGATTTTGGAGTCACTGAAGAGCGGTTCAGGAACACGCTCTTCTTTTTATCGCTCCAGTTAGCCGAATCGCCAAAACAAAGACTTGGTTCAAACTTAACGTCAGGCAGAGGGGGAAGCTTTAAAGTTCTCTTAACTACATGGTATCTACAGGTACCCCTGAGTGCATGGGCAGGGTACCTCTGTCACAGTAAATGTGCTGGCTGGGGAACAGCTCAAGGGCTGCGTGCCGTGTGTCCACTTGCCCACGGTAATTGTGGTGCCAACGTGAAAATATTGACGATGTTAAACCACCAAAATACAGGGGGTTCTTTTCTGTTTATCTCTTCAGTCAGCAATAAACAGCAGTAGCATCTGCTGCAGATGTCTCTGTCAAGCAGGGTCTGGGCACCTTTTGGGCAAGTAATTCTGGAGATTAGATTTTACGAGATGAGTTACTTTGGACTGGGAATTGTATAAATTCTCTGTAAAGCGTAAAGCCTGGTAAGTCATCTCTTGGGAGGTGATGGGAAGGAAAAGGGACAAACTGAGAGCCTTGTGTTGTGGTTTTGGTGACTTCTCTTTTTCAAGCTGCACTTGCTGCTTTTTCTTATTTCTTTTTCTTTTTTTTTTTTTTTTTTTTCTTTTTTTAATATGTTTGCCTTTTAATTCTTGGTTTGTTAATGTCAAAGGGATGCCTCAGTCTAACCTGCATCTCTGTTCTGGATGCAACATGCCATGGAAGCAAAGCAGACAGAGCACATTTTGCTAGTATTGTTAACAAGTTTATTTTCTTACCTCGTATATAACACAGTAAAGACAGTCTCATAACTTAACATTTCATTAATAAATAATTAACTACACTGTTACCACCCACAGCCCTGCAGGGGTAGGTCCCGTATGGAGAAGAGAGATAGAAATGAAATCCCGACCAGTCAGTTCAGCGCGTAGAAAGTAAGTGCTTCGCTAAAATGTGCGTGTCCAAACCTCTCGGTTACTGGTGGGGTGGAAAGTGCAGAAGAGTCTGAGCCCTAGCTGGGTTGGAGATTTGAGAAGAGGAGTAGTAGCGCTGAAGTACTCACTAGCTGGTCACTTCACATCTCAGCACAGCGATTCAAACAGAGTATAAATTCGAGTGACACTAAATTAGTCTTCAAGGGTTTTTGTTTCAATGTCAGTCCAACCACGTGACAGTAAACTCGGGTGGATTCCCCAGTAAGGGAGCTGCAGAACCTGAGCCTACTCCTGTATGTTTCCTAGCAGTAGTTTTATGTGTAGAACCTTATGCCATTAGGAAACAGACTTGATGTCATCTGGTCAGCTTTGTTTCTATAGTCTTTTATATCTATAAATATGAAATTGGCAGCATGGGCAATAATGATCTGCATCCTTGAAGATCTTCATGAACAAAGGTACGAAGCAGCATCCAAAGCAGCACCTACAGCCAAAGAGGAGATGGATATGCATGGAATGATGCACTGACTTTTCTTTCTGCTCGCTACATCTGTGCTTTTTCTCTGCCTTGTTCTGTCTTTTCACTGCATGAATGTGCTTCTTTCCCAAGCCTCTTAATGTTTAAAGTGTCATCCAAAGCACTGTCTTCACTGCAACATCTTAGGCGTCAGTCTGATTCTAAATTACAGTAGGGAAATAGACAATGTTGTACTAATTTTTGCCTGCCTTATGGAAAGTAGTAACATACTTGGTTAAGTTTAGCACTTTGCACCCCCTGTAGCCAAGCTGACTGAACCTAGAACGGACAGAATGACTTCTTATTGAATAGAGAATGGCAAACTTGTCTATATAAGCACTATCTAGAAGTTTTTGGGTTTTACATTACTCATTTTTAACCTTCTGCTATGAAGAATCTTCCAAGTGTACATGAAAGCTTACCCAACCATACACATGCTGGTGCACAGAAGGTAAGACAGTCTGCCCAGTCTGTAGGTGACCTGTGTGGTGATGTGCTGGCGGCACGAAGGGCATATTGTGGACGTTGGTTTGCTTGAGAAGATTCCTGCTACAATGATCGGAGGCTGAGACACCAGGTAAACTGAGTTTGAGAGGAAATGAGAAGCAGCCAAATTAGAATCACAGGAAATCTTTTACAAGTCCTGAATTCTTAATTGGAGAATGTCGGTTCTTAACAGTGCTGATATAAAGGCCTTGATGTTGATATTCTTGACCTCAAATCTATTCATAAGAGCCTCTGTACTGCTGGTGCTGTGTATCCTGATACGTTGCTTCTCCTAGCAGCCAGTACTTACTCAGATAGGGACATACACAGGGGTGATCCCTCTGGTTGGACCATCTCCAGCACCCACTGGCAGATGTACCCTGACACTGAGAATTTATCTCCTGATATTTAAAATACTGAGAAAATGCATGTACGCCCTCAAGAAGAGATTTGATTTAACTGTCTCTGGTTTTAGGCATTTCAAAAATGTATGTGTCTCCTCTCCAGTACGAGATGTTATTTGACTGTTCTTTGAAGCCTTTCCTCAGTGTCTCTTTTGAGCTTCTCCAGTTGCATAAAGGTGACTACAACAGGAACAGCAAAACACACCGGATTTACAATTATTTGTTCCAAAAAGTCCTAGCTGGTTTTTAAAAAATGGGTCCTTCTGTAGATTGGCTATGCAGGAAAAACAAGTCCAAGTCTCTCAATTTATCTTCCAACATTTCTAGGGAAATTATCGAGCCTCTTAGATTGTGAGTAGGTCAGAAAACTCCATCTTCCCTTTGGATTTTAAAACTAAAACCATTTCACTTTTGTTAGCACATAGAACCACAAACACTGTTAGAAATACAGTCCCCTGGCACTTACCTGGCTGTTCAAGGGTGGTTGTTTCTTGACAGGAGTAAGGTGGGGGAGAAGGGTACTCATAGCCTCCTATGCAAAGAAAAACAGAACTAAATGTAAAAATGTATACAGCTTACAGCTCCCGAAAGCCCCATTTGAAGTCTGATGAGAAGCTGCACGGGGAGGTACCTTGCAGGGAGGTTTGCCATGGCTCAGTGAAGTACTGGATTGGGAAAAGATGATACTGAGTTGATTTATGGACTTCTAAAGCCAAAAGAGCCTGCAGTGGCTAGCTAGTCTCACTTTCTATATGACATAAGCTGAGAAACCAAATCATTTTTTCAACTCCAAGGCAGTAACTGCAGCTATTGTAGCTTAACACTGAAATGATAGTTGGTCTGAGTTTAAGAATGTACCTCTAATGAGTTTTAGTGGTTACTGCCCTTATTATTCATATTTAGAGACTTTTTTTCTGTTTGAATTTTATCTGCCCTCAGCTTCCAGACAAGTAATTTAATCATACCCTTTGTTCTAGAAAAAAAAGTTACAGATCTTTTTCCTTTCGTTGTGGATAAAGGAGAGGGGAAGGTGGTGACTAAGATACCTCATGCTTTCTTAGTTCTTTCACTAATCCTACAAATGAAGAACGCAATCAGCCTACCCGAGTGTGAAACAAAGAAATGTGTAAAACCATATATATTAATGAATACAATAAAAATAAATGAATATCTAAAACGTTACAGCCAGCTAGCATGGACACGGCATCAAACTACCGGACGGGGTTGCAGCAGGAGGACAGTCCTTACGAGAAGTCTCGTTTGGTCAAGACAGCACGGTGTCAGAGAAGCCCTCGCCCCCAAGCAGAGCAGCCCTGATGTGGGAGTCCAGCCCGTGTCCCTGACCCTTTTTGGAACAATGTGAGTCCAACGGGGGAATAAGCCCCCAGGGATACAAAATGGGAATTTTACAGAATGAGACAAAACGCAGTGGCGAAGTTGAAAAAAGCGTTAGCAATGTTTCCTTGAACACTTTGGCAGAAGTGGTAGAGATTTGCAGTGGCGTTTGGATTGGGTGGTGGTAGTGGTGGTGTGCTTAGTTTTTGGCGTGCTTTGGGTTAGGGTTTTTTTTTTTTTTGAGGGGGGTTATTTGTGAAAAAAAGATATGTAAAAAAGCAAAAGTAAAGAATTTCCTTCCTCTCTAGTAGAGGAATGTGCTTAGTACAAGTGAGTTATCACTCAGTGTGTTTCTGTGAAGGACCTGCTTCCTGCATGAGGACAAGGCACTGCAAGGCAGTGTTTGATGTGTTGAGTGCCTGTCCCTTGGCTGAGTAGCTCACAAATGAGACTTCTTGTCCTCGACCACTTGCAAGGTCTTCTGCATTTAGAAAGAGGCCAGAGAATTCTTTGGAGATAAAAATACTGAGGGAGCTGATCAGAGTAGTAGGGTCTAAAAATTAGTCAAGTTTAGATGCCCAGTACTGACACTTATAGTTTTATTAGTCACCTTCTGACCTCTCATTCTGGTTTTTGCTCCAGTTCTGGCTGGTGAATGGCAATTTCCTCAATAGCAGGAAGGTAACAAAGGTAAAATCACTGATACCTCGGTGTGTCTTTCAGTGAGTGTGGGCTCTAACAGGCAGAATACAAAAGACTGTTGCGAGATAGTTGTGTAGGTGTGAGAGCAATGCCTAGTTTCAGAGGGAAAAGCCAACCCAGCAGAGCAGCAGCTGTCAGTGCGCACTTGCAGTCATTGAGCTGAACTGTCAGCGCCTCAGTCATGATGTTTCCCCATGAGACAGCAATGGGGAGGGGTTGTTCATCCCTATAGAAGCTGGCTGCAGAACTGACTCATCTAGGGAGGGTATCTCTGAGCACCAGGAGCGTTCGGGAAAAGGTCAGTCCTCTGGAAAACTAGCTTACAACTTAAGCAAGATGTAGCCTATCCACATACAAAGTTTGGTAGCTGGATATGTGCTCTTAGGAATACGAAATTATTGTAGAGATACAACTGCAATTCATTTTCCAATAAAATGTGGTGTTTGAAAAATTATTAACTAAACCAACAAAAAGGGTTGGTTTTTTTTCCATTTTAAGTCATGCTTTGCTTAGGAGATCCTGCTAGCTTGCCTGCCCCAACCCTGACTTTTATGTGCTGGCACTGGCCTTTCCAAACCCATCATGCCTTGGCAAAGCTGGGCCCCTTATGAGCTGGCTTAGTTACGCACTGGAAACCAGGTATCAACGTTTGCCACACAGCCACCAAAAGGCTGCTCTTTCCAAAACTCTCCCAGTGAAGCCTGCTTACCCTCCTGGCTGCAGTACTCCGGGGCAGAGGGTTCTTGCCTGTAGGGTTCACGGTGTGGTTCATACATAACCATAGGAATCTCCACGCGTCCCTTTTCGCTAGCCATCTCTGCAGTTCACCTGCCAAAAGTAGTGCAAAAAACAAATAAAATCTTCTGTAAGTGCCCTGTATTTTTCAGTCCCCACTTCTCTAATTTCTAGTCCTCACACTCAGATTTTACTTAGAGGAAAATTCACAGTTCTAATATTCTGGTTTTTTAATAGACTGCAGTGCAGTCAGTTCCTGTTACGCTTGATGACGAGGAAGATGGGAAGGGAGAGTAGAAAATACCATCTTCACGTGTTTCTTTGTGCTGGAAAGCTAAAAAATGTTCCTCCAAAACCCACACTATTTAAAGTGTGTAAATTCATGACTGAAAGTGTTACCTTTGCAGAAAAGTTAAGCTGATTTATTTTCTATGGATTGTCAAGATACTCAAGGATGGAAAGGGCACACTTTGGAGCACCTTCATGGGTCATTAAGTCAGAGCCTGCAACAGTGCAACCAGTGACAATTCAGATCTGTCTTTCGTCAGGTTATTGTGCAACCTTATCACCATCGTTACTGTGACCAGTTTTGTACCGTGAAACTATTGTCTCATCACTAGTGTGACAGGCTTTTGTTGGGCAAGCTCCTTATTAAATATGACTGCGCTGCCTGAGGCTCTGAACAAGATCAGCCACAAAATATGTGTTTTGCAGGCGTTAGCAAGAACTGGTCCTCACAATAAAGGAGAGTGGGAGGAAGAAGACACAGCTGGACATGTGTGTTGGTATTACTGAAATGTGCTAATTATTCCTAGCTGTCCCCTGAACCAGCATTAACAGGTTGATTTCCTACTAACGTTAACTGTAGCAGTCCTTTAAAGTTACAGCTTTTCACACAAGTCAGCAAGAGAGGGTAATTTTTGTGGGAAAAAAGATCAAGCATGTTTGTGAGGAGCTGATAAATGAGTCTGGTGCAGGTTTACTGGCTGCTCAGGTAGTTCCACATAGCTCCCTGTTTCCAGCTAAATGTCCTGTGTTGCTGTGCAGATGCCTTCCCTGGTTCAGATCAGGACTGTGCCCATCTCACCTACTCACTGGTGATACAGAAGTGAGGGGTTATGTTGTTAAAAGATACTTGGGTAAGTGAAAATGGAGATTGAGATATAATATTTGGCGAGCTGGCACAAGCTGCCTGAAGGCGTGAGGTCAAACTGGGCTAGGATAGAAAGTGTTGAACAAGGCAAAACAGTCTCAACAGGTCTGATTTCAAGGTGTGTTGGAGGGAGTACGTTTGGGGAGGATTGGTAGTCCTGAGGTTTAGGTCATTTTTGGAAGGAAGAAAAAGAGGAATTTGAGCATATCGCTAGGGAAAAAGTGACGTAATTTCCTCAACTCTGGATAAATGGGAATTGATAGGGAAAATGGTAACGGAATGAATAATAAACAGAATAGGTAGGATGCTGTGGAGAAAAAAATTAGAAATACAGTATTGGGCACGTTAAGGCCAAAGATGCTGGAGAAAATTGCCGATAACGTGGATCGGAGAGGAGGGATAGAGAAAGGTGCATCTCAGTTTACTTGTTATAAAGAATCTAGAACGGTTGATTGGGAATGTCAGAGGCATTAATAGGCCATCGATGAAGCTTCATGAGGATCCCACTGAGAAAAAGAAAGAAAAGCTGAGGTTCAAGAGAACTTGAGTAAGATGAAGCTACGAGAGCCAGGGGAGAGTAATGATCTACAGAGGACAGGGTGTCAATATTAACTGTGGGTTCATGAGTCTGAGGACAGATGATATTGCACGAGCCGGTGTTGACCAAGGGCTCTTTCCTTGGAACAAGGATCAGTGGGCAAAATTATGGGGAGTCTCTTCAAGTTTTGGCTTATTGTTATCTTGGTGCTTGGATACCATACACTAAATACTGCGAGGCGCCAGCTTGGGTGACATTTCGGCTGAATTCATCTCACTCACTGTGAAACAGGAAAAAGAGGAAAGGACTTTTGAATTTCATCCAGTGACTATAGGCCCAGGCAAAGAGCTTGTCATGAGGCACAGAGTAGGAGGGAATAATAATGGTTAACATAGTGAGAGTGTTGCAAGTTAACAACTGAATGTAAGCAAACACCGACTAATCCTTGCTCCACCCAGTGAGGTATTAGTATAATATCACCAGCTAAATGTTGAAGAGATGCTGAAGTGAATCATCAGCAGAGCCAGGAGTAGTGTGGGAGTCCCACTGGATGCCAGGTTTCTGTCTGATTTACTAGAGCCATCAAGCACAGAAGCTGTGGGCCATAGGCTGTTAATAAAGTTGGTGCCAGTAGCTCTCTGTGTTGGGACGGAAGACCTGCTCCGCTGCAGATGAGCTGGGACAACTTCATGGATATCTGGGCCTCAGCTTCTGCAGGAGCTTCTTTGGTCTACCTGGGAGAAAGTACCAGGGGTTTAGGTACCCTCTGGGCCTGAATGGTGCAAGTCCAGAGGTTCAGGAATGGCATTCTCTAGGGTGTTTTACGCAACTCAACAGACCCTTTCATTTGGCATCTAAATGGTTACTCTCAGTTCATGGTTTCAACCATGCTTGTGATGCCTGAGAGCTCCTTGGGGCTGTGACCCCAAACCTGTCATATTGCCACAGATTAGAGTAAGAGATCTTCCTCTCCTCTCTCAAATACAATCATCTGTTGGAGAGGAAGGTATGGGAGAGAGCAGTTAGTAGTCCTGTAGGAAAAAGTCATAAGGGGAAGTATCAAGCTGTATTTCCTGAAGAATAGGAAAATGTTCTATAAACTCCCCTCCAGAAAACCAGTAGCATCTGGGAGGCCCATGCTTAATAGCAAGGGAGGGGATGTAAGTGACACTGAGCAAACGGAGCTCTCTGCAAGGGCAGGTCAGACCTCTCTGCAGTCCTGGCCTGGGGGTTTGGTTTATCTGAGGCACTCAAGCTACTGCAAACTGCTTGATTTGCAGGCAGAAATGTCTAGTCCCTGGGCCACTGAAACAAGTCTGTGCCGTCTTTCCTCAGAAGTCTCGGTCTCTTCTGTGTATGGTTTGCACTGGAAAATAAAGCTTCCTTTAAGTCCTGTGGAAAATATTATAAAAAAAAAAAAGCAAATCACACCCTGAGGCATATACACAAAGAGCCAATTCAGGGAAAGGAAGGTGGAAATGACAAAGCCCTTATGTTCCAGGAAGGACATATCCTAGGGGAGAATGGACAACTGGCAGTTTCTATCATCTTCCTCTGGATTTGCTCCAGGCACTTCTGTTCTGGTGTGAAGAGCAGTCACCAGGCAAAGCTGCTAGCTTTGAAACTGTGAAATTCTGTGGCAGGGCCTCAGTCTCCAGCTCTCACTTGCACCTCTGTGCGTTCCATCCTGCTCACCCCGATGGCTAAATAATCCCCCTGGTGAGAACAGTTCACCATGTGCCTGCAAAGAGGCACAGGCGCTATCCTTTGTGCTTTGTAAAGGGGAAACTGAGACACGCTGAGAACAATCTCTTCAGGAACACTGACAGCTGTTATTTAGCCTCCCATGTATGGTTCTAACAGTTGCAATGAGAACAATGTCTTTGCTCCCCTCTTCGTGGTATTTTTCAGAAGGGGTTTTCAGGTGCTGCATGTTTGCAGTGGTGAGCAGAGGGACAGTCCTGTCTGTGCAAATCACTTTTCACCATTCAGAAATACTTTTTCCAGCTAGATTTCAAGTTTGTTGGAAGTGTGCTTTTCCCACAAACACTTCTTCAAAGTGACACGGTGGTATTTGAAATGGAAGTATTCATGAGCCTGGAGAGTCCCATGGGATTTGTGTCTGTTTTGACCTAGGTATAGCTCAGCAGAAGACAAACTGGGAGCTACTCAACAGTCGTTTCAGAAATTTCATTACGTGAGTGCTGATATATCTCTGTTTTAGTCTTAGGAGCCTGTGCCAATGAAGTATTCGTGATTTCATTTGAAAATTGAAGTTCACTGCTGTACTGATTCTCTCCACTCAGATTCATAAGTTGCAGTCTGAAAAGGAGAGGAGGCAGCTGGGATTTGGCAGGTGCATGTGTATCAGAGTAGAGGTAACGTTTCCCTTACCTCGGTATCCTGCTCTCTTGCAGTTCTTCGTCAGAAGTAGACTGACCTAGTTGGAAAAATGATGTGGTACTTCTGTGAAAGCTGATCAAGATTTACTAATCTTTATTTATTTATTAATTTAATTTAGCCGAGGCTTGTTTTAGCAAGAAAGTTGATTGTTGCTCTCGTACTGCAGAGTCCAAATCAGGTTTCTAAAAAGTTTTCAGACGTGCTTGGCACTGGCCTGTCTCTGTTCTGGTTGAAGCGGTGGAGCTGGTCCCAGGACCCAGACGTGGATATAACAGCACAAAATACCAAGCGCTTCTGAGAGTGAATTCAGGAGAAAGTGTAGGGACAGCTTGGCTGCGTGAGAGAGGGACTGAAGTTGCAAAGAGCTGTCTCTGTGCCCTGGCAATAAGGGCTGGATCAGTATCATGTCACCTGGCAGGAGGTTATCATATTTGGCTATCACATCACGTATCAGGATGACATCCAGAATCTTAGGCAGGACAGGAAGCAATGACTTTGTAAGAAAAAGAGTGTTTAATCTCCATTTCAGTTCCAGCTGATGTCAGTGTGGGGTTTGACATTGACTTCAGTAAGAGTGGGTTCAGAGATGGAAAAAAAGGGAGCGTGGAATTTGGGAGGAAACATGAAGTGGTTCAGGTATTTCAAGATAGGGCAATAGATTCAGAAGTTTAGTATTTCAGAAGATTAATGTTAAAACATTACAGTAAGTGATCCTCAGATTTCATGGATATTTAGTCTTTCCACCTGCATTTATGAGACAATTTCTGCTATTTTAAAGAGTGACCATAAAATGCCATTGCTGGCACGCAGTTGCATCTCCAGCTTGAACAATATCGAGTGCCTCTGCTTTGTTTTATTGAAGCAGTTAATTCTAGTTTTCAGCTAGCAAAGAAACACTGATTGCCTCAGTGGAGGGATCTTTTTGCTTTAGCCTTGAGCTGGTCATTTATGGTAACACAATGTGCTGAGGCTTTTCAGCATCAGTGGGGGATTCAACAGAATATGAACCATATTTCTTGTTGCAAACTCTTCACCTGGTTCCTGTGGCTTGTCTGCTTGACTGCATTGACTCACTAGCCAATATGTAAGGTCACTGCTTGAAGTGTTCAGTGGAAGAAGCTGGTTGTTCATCTGATGAAGTCATCAAGATGTTTTTGTCATTGAGCAAGGGAGCTGAGCAGAACCCGGAAAGTCACTGTGTAAATACTGCTTCTCCTCCTCTTGTGTGGAAACAGAGATATTTATGTATAATCCAAGTTCCCGTGACTTACATGGAAAGTTTAGAGTGAAATGATCATAAACATTGTTCACAGAATCGTGAGGAAGCATGTGATAAAGACAGAAATGTTGGTGAACTGAGTTCTGCTGAGAAAGAGAGAGATCTTTTTTCTCCAAAATGGAAAAAAACAACTTTTCTCCTTCATGGTGACACAGATGCAAAAGGATTTGGAAGGTTTGGGGGTTTGTTTTTATGTTGTTTTTAAGGTGCAACCCAGAGTTGGTTTGCTGTAATGTGCACCCAGGGGGCTGGCCGTCTGGTTTCTAGTGCAGGCAGCTGCAGCACTTGTACACACATATCGGAGCCTGGCCCTGCCTACCCGGACTCACGAGGTGGCTGGATAGGCAGGGGCTCCCTGGATTTTCCGGTCCGCTCCCAGGTCAGACATTAATGTTGTTGTGCCTTCATGAAGAGTGCACCGGTCTATAATTTAGTACATTTACTGCTCCCGTTGATCTCACTTCTAAAGCAGTTCAAGATACTGTAAACTTTCACAAACTTTCTAGCCTGAAATTATTCGTGGTAGCTTATTCCTGTTTGTTACTGTGCCAGTATCACACTTCTACGAAAACCCTTCTCCTCTCAAGACAGCCCAGATAATTTTGCTGTCTCCTTGCAGCCTGTCCTTAACAGGGCTAAGCAAGCTTGCTGAGTCCTTCTAATTTCCATACAGAGAATTCATCCTTCTTGACCATGGGTGACCAGTGAGCTCTGTCCTTTGCTGATATAAGGGTGAGAATGTCATCTTATATTTAGTGAAAATGCTGTCTTTAGAATAATCCAGTAGCACTTTTTCCTTTTCCCCAGACATGCTGTGCTGATGGTTTGTATTTATGCTGTCATTAATCAGCAGTAGGTCTTTCTCCTCCAATGTCATTTTGTGCTAATGAACTCTGAGCTTGTAGCTGAAATTCCTGATGTAATTTTCTAAATGCATGATAATGCATGTGAATTCTGTCACAGCCATTCTCTAGGTCTTCTCATTCTGTTTAATAGATTTTCTGCTTCCATAATTTGTTTCTTCATTCATACATTTTAGTAGCCACTCTTATATGTCTGTCCAGATTATTAATTAAAATACTCTACAAACTCCATTACTGATTTCTGCGTTAACTATTGATGCAAAGGAGATGTATCTCTTCATTCTTGTTCCTTAATTTAGTGTTTGAGGTATAATCCCTTGCTTCCTTCAGATGACCAGCTTCACCCACATTTAAAGGGCCTTTATTCTTAAGGATGAGCACAATAGGTCCTGGGTTTGCATAAGAACTCGTCCCTCCCTAATTACCATTCCAAAAATAGAGTACTAGCCACTAGAAGGAAGTATTGTCCAGTGGTTTGTGCATTAACCTGTACTGGGGGGGTGGAAATGGGCTAAGTTCCTGTTCTGCAGCAGTGGTGATGACCAAATTAACTTAGTCTTGGTTTTGCTCAGCTCCTGTATACGGATGCACTGTATCAGGGAGACACCGCGCCATTCCGCAGTGCCATGGTCCACATTTAGTCATGCCTTGTCTTAAAACCTTAGCAAACAACAGAATATAGAAAATGGCAAGTTTAGGTTCAGCCTTTGTCCTCTATTGACACAGTTTTGTCTTTCCCATTCCATTCAGCTGTCGGAATTGAGGGCAGCCTTACACAGTTTCCAGCACTTCATTATTACCTTAAAATTTTACGTTTGCTATCTTTTCATTTAATTCTTCTGTGGATTAACATTCCATTATAGATAGCGTTTAGTGATGGGTAGCATGCATTTCATTTATACCCCTATGAAAAGAATGTCCCTAACTTGTCCTTCAGTTGAAAACTGATGGAACAGCTCGAGTAATGTGCCACGTAGCATCCAGACCTGGTTTAGCAACTCGTACAAAGTTGTTATGAATAAACATTCATTTGAGGAATGTGTGAGCTAAGCCCTTTCCTATGGTGCCTTAGTTTGACTTTCCATTCTTATTACTGCTCTCATCTTCACCTTATCAGAAAGTTCATCCTATTTTCCATTACTGATTTGTTCTAGGAGAAAGTGAAAATATCCCGAGAAAAATCTTTGTCTCTAGTTTTTAGGAACAAGAGAGAGAGTTTGCAGACTTTGAAAGCATAAAGAGTTAACATTTACGACCGAGAGCCACAGCTGTCATACTCCTCGAGCTCACTGTCTGGTTTAGTCCTTGCCACACTCCCTTTCCTTAGTTCCTAAGGGCTAAACAGTAGTGATCCCAAGTAATTCGAAAGCTCTTACCTTTAGGTAGCTCTGGCAAACCTGGGGAGGAAAACCTCTTCAAAAGTCGGTAACTTCATGTCTTTGCAAGGTGGCTGTAACTAGGGAAGAAAGCAGCACACATGACCAGTGACATGACCTGCCGTCATGCTTTAGTAGCGTATCCTGTTGAAGACGCGAGCGAGTCAGGTTGGTAGACAGAGTATAATTACGCCAGTTTGCCCGCAGTCCCAGCCTACTGCTCATACCTGTTCTGCAGCAAAAGGAATGTGGTGTGTCAGGCTTGCACCAGAGTTTTTTCACAGATAGTTTTCTAATATCCCAGAAATTTTACATCATGGTAACCTGAAAGCTAGAGGAAATTAGAAGTGGCACAAGAATAACATGAGGACAACAGAGAGAAAAGTGCATATCCTAACCCCTCGTGCTTCTATACAAACCATCGCAGAGAATGATGGGAAGCCATAGGTACAGTTGTAGATGGGTCTCTGATATTTCCTTATCAAAGTTAATGATCAATTTAACTTCCTGACCAATTAAGCGTTTGTGCTTAGATGAGCAAAGATATCTGTGCAGGGTGGTAACCAATGACATTATAGGTAGGATATGCTTAGTAACTAGGTTTGTAGATGAACTGGACTTTTTGTGAAATGGATGCTTTGTCTCTGTGGTGGGTTGACCTTGGCCAGCTGCCAGACACTCTCACTCTCCCCCCTCAGGAGTACAGGGGATGAACATAAGATGGAAGTGTTCTTTGGCTGAGATAGGGAGATCACTTACCAGCTACCATCACAGGCAAAGCAGACTCAACTTGGGAAAAATGAATTTAATTTACTGGCAATTAGAAGATGTTTAGATGGTGGGACACAAACACACACCTCTCCCAGACGCCACCGATTTGACATCTCCGAGTATAACGGTGGCCATATCAACTTCTTAGTAAGGATTATTCTTGCTTCCTCAAAACCCACTGTGAAACTGTTCTGTGCAAAACCTGTTCTCCACAACAGGATCACATCTGCAGTGCTCCTGACAAGGAGAGTGCAGGATGCATTGGGTTTGCCTGGGGGACTCGCATCACCAGTCCAAAACATGCTGTGTACTTGGCTCCTGGGCAAACAAAGCCTTACTCAAGAAAGGGCTGCAGCAGTGCGGGAAGTCCCTGACCTTGAGAGGTCAGGACTGCACAGTAATTAGCAAAATAGTAAGGTATGGCTCAGAAGCTGCCAAGGGGTAAAGGAAGAAGAGAGTGAACAGTTGAGTTTTCACAGCCTTTTTGTCACCATAACTTAGAAACTCTTTGAAAGAGAGATTTTTGTTGTTAATGGATGGGTTGGTGTCAACGGTGAAAGCACGTGACCCGCCTTTCCTCTGGTCTTGAAGGGCCAGGTACTTGCTCAGCCATTCGCTCAGACTCGCCTCAGTGGCTCAGCACTTTGTACACTACACACATGCTACAATTTCCATTCGACCACCATGAAAGCAGTTGCAAACTCCCCTGACAAGAGGCACATCTCCAGGCTAAACTGAAAATATGAAAGAATGGCTGACAGTAACTGTGGCTGATGCTATTTTGCATTTCACATCTTTGCTCTTTCACAGGTTTCCCGCGTGATACTGGGAAGTTATTCAGTCCTCTGCGTTCTTTCCATGTAAAGAGGATAACAGACTGATCATAATATTATTACACATTTTTAACAGAGATGTTAAAATGCTGCTTTACTGAAACTGGAAATGCTTGGGAGAGAGATTATTTTGACATCTTCTCATGAAAGGTTTTATTTCTCAAGATTCACTGGTCATTCCTGATGAGGGAGAGAGATGAGCACTCCCATGCGTATGGCTAAATATGGTAGGGTACTGAGGATATTTGATGAGGTTAGAGGTATAATAATGAGGTTAAAGGTATAGCTATAATGTATAAATACAACAGGTAGTAAGAGGGTGTTGAAGAGGCTGAAATAGGAGATAAGTAAAAGGAATGAGACTGTACTGGGGAGCGTGAGGAGGAAAAGAGTAGCAGCAGAGAGGAGCTGCTACGGACTGACCACAGCCCCCATTCCCCTTGTACCACTCAGGGTAGGTGGAGGAGTCAGGAGTGAAGCAGAGCCTGGGAGAGGTGGAAGTAAAGATGTTTTGTTAACTTTTTTCTTTTTGTTTCCCACTACCTGAAATTATTTATTTTATCTGGCAGTAAAGTTAATTTTCCCCATATTGAGTATATTCTTCCCATAATGGTAAACGCTAAGTGACCTCCATCTTCATCTTGACCCGTGAGCTTTCTCCTCCTTGTTACTCCTATTTACTCTCTGTCCTGTAGCGAGTGAGTGGCTGGATGGGAGCCTGGCTTTTAGCAAATGTTAACCCACCACAAGTTTTCACTCCGTGTGTCTTTACTTGTTCTGCTCCTGGCAGATGCAGTCATTAACAACTCATGGTTCCTGTGAGATACAAACATCATCATATTTTTTTCAGTCAACAGTTGCATCAAATTCTTCAACATCAAACCCATCTGTAAAAATCTGACCTTCTGCGAGCACATTAGGGATGTTGGCACGTTTTCCTTGGAAACATCTTGTCCGTGTTCATTCGTGACATTCTTTGCCCTGGTCAAAATCAAGAAGGAAGGAATGATGTTGATGAACAAAATAATAAGATGAATGAAAACGGAAAGGGTAGTGAGGCTTCTGAGACCGACACACTGTGAATGAACCTTGAACTCGGAGGATTTTCAGAGGAAACCACAGAACATGACAGAATATATGTCAGAATACCTCTCTGGATACTCTTATCTGTGCTGGTCAATGTCCTGCTGGCACTGGGGAAGCACCTAATGTGCTCTTAACTTTTTAGGTGTTCCATAGTAGAACTTACCTGTTACTTACCTGTTACCTGTCAGTGCAGAGAGACACTGGATCAGCCTTTCTCTCCTTCCTGCTCCTACACAGCTCCATGGGGAACCAGGTGGCCACTTGGCAAAGACTGGATTTTCTTTTGTTCATGGAAACACTTGATAAGGTAGGTTAAAGATAGATTTTAGAATGGCTGTGGTTGCCTATCAAATTAATATTTCTTTCTGACAGGACACTGTAAGACTTTTTATGAAATATTTTTTTTTCTAAGCATTTACTGGATGCTCTGGGGGGCACAGAGTTTAGACTCAGCCACAGTTCCCCTTTTCCGTGTTGTTACAGAAAATATTAATTAAATAATTATGTATATTCATCTTATTTCTGTTGTGAGGGTGGTAATCGCTAGCCCCGACATCTTTCACTCCTTGCTTTTCAAAGACTGTAACACTGCAATCAGAGATGCTACTGTTAAGCAGGAAATTAATTTGTGGGAGGAAAGGCTCATTTCTTTGGGGAGGGGCATCTTTTTTTTCCCTTTTTTTTTTTTCCACCCCTGAAGAGAAGAGGGAAAAGAGTGATGAAACCATGAGTACATCCAAAAGTGCTAACGCACAAGAAGTTCTTGCAGTGGTTTAGGGTGGCTTAAGTGCTTAAATATTTAGAGCAGCTTAACATTCTGACAAGTTGATGCTCATGAAAGAAGCAGAAGCTGGTGAAGCTCTTAAGGCTGTTCACAGGTGTATGGCAGGCAGGCTCTCGCTTGAGAGCCATCTCTGATTTGTCTCTTCCAGGTGGTACGGGCCATTCACATGTTCTCACATCTTCAGCCTTTATTGCAGGTGAGGTTAGAGGATGCAAAGGTCCTCTTGTCTCCTGCCAGACATGCTTTTCTCTCTGCTCTAGTCACCCACCAACCTCACCGTGCTTCTTCAGCCTATGGGGGAAGTGATTTTTAACTTCTCTTTACATACCTATTGCTGGCTTTATTTTGCAATCCTAATTACACTGTTTGCTCTAAGAGGAATCGTGTCATACTGAGCAAAGAGAAAGATTATATCAGTCCTCTTGCATCACTATATCAGTCCCCTAAATATCATGTATGCTATCAGAGACAAACAAGGGTGTAATAATCATTATAAATGAGTCCATTGAGCTGACTGCTTTTCCCACTGTCACAGAAGATAGCCTCTTGATGCACGTAGGAGCTACAATGACAATTACTTGGGGGCTTCTCTCCTGTTGTTGTGTACTGTCCCTCTCGTATGATGGGACAGTTGGGTTGAAGAAGATTTCTGGTTTTCCTGTGAGTAGTTGATAGCCCTAGTTTCTGAATGTGGATGTTGTAATGATGGAGTTAAGACCAGAAGGATTATTGTGTATGACAGAGACTGTAAAACCTCACCGGAGCATTCCTGCATAGGTGCTGGTGGAGCCAGAGAAGTTCTGGGATATCAAGCCCTATGTAAGGTGGTATCATGGGGAAGTGAGCCCCTGCTAGGACAGGGCAGCTCAGCCGACTGGTT
This sequence comes from Ceryle rudis, assembly GCA_033439905.1. NCBI lineage: Eukaryota > Metazoa > Chordata > Aves > Coraciiformes > Cerylidae > Ceryle > Ceryle rudis. Next base: position 17,269 of record JAAGNO010017292.1, read on the forward strand.
CACGCTATGCCATAGCCGTAGATGATGGATGTACACTTGTCGATGGATGAAATTGTGAGATGTGTTCCTCCTTTTCCTCCCTTTTAAATACCTTGTATGTTATTTGAAGTAAAATGATCTCTTTCTTGCTGTTCAGGGTCTAGCCCAATTGACTGAAACCTTTGTTAAAGCACAACAGTTGGACATGGTGATCTTAGAGGTCTTTTCTAACCGTGGCAATTCTGCGAAGGATAAAGTTGAACTGAGAACTTATTACAGATAACCCATATTTTGATATCGCTTCTCTGCTACTGGAAAACGAACAATGAATAAAGATCCCTTCCTAATAAATCTTGGAGAAAAATCTGAACCATCTTTCCAGTTACAAAAAGCAGAGACCTTGTGCACACAATTCCCCTCCTGTTTACACCAGCAGGTATTGGTTTGTGCTCACTGGTATCTGGAGCTGGAAGTGTTTTGTAATTCAAGAAATCTCAGTGTCTGTGAATATCCCTGCCATTGTCTACTATAAATACAGTGCAGCTAGAAGAAATTCCTCTCCTGATTAAGATGGCAGCTTACTATAGCTGAGCCGGCATCCTACTGACTGGGAACTTGCCTGTCCTGTTTAGTATCTCAATGCAACATATTTCTTAGAACACTGATTACACAAGAAGGATAAGAGTGCCTCAAATATGCAACATCATTGTTTTCAGGTAAGATCTAGAGATGAGCTGCTTCAATAGGCAAAGTAAACATTTGAGTGGCACGTGGCACATAGCTCAAAACAAAGCAGAAACCACTTACGTGCAATGGTTTCCAAATGAAAAAATAACTCCAATGTCAAAGATCATACTTAGGCTTTCTTAGTAACTTGCCTACTGAGATAAGAGGTAAAAAAGAGAACCAGCCACGTGCCATGCAGGAACCTGAAAAATCCCTGTACGCTCTGCAACGAATCCAAGCTGGAACACCAGCCTGCTGTAGCTGGGCTGTGGGCCTTGCCGCAGTGGGGGCCATTACTCAGTTTTGTTAGTGGCAGAAAAATAATGATCTCCCTTTTTTTTTTTTTCTTCCTCCTTTTACTATAACAGATCTAAAAGCTCTGAGCCTGGTGTCAGAAAGATGGTTGTAGCATTCAGTTAATCTTACTTGTGGATGATGTGAAGCAGAAAAAGCTTAACAGTTTAATTCAAAGTTACTCATAGAATCCATGGAAAATTAGTGAACGTTTACCTTGTTTTGAGAGGAATCCCTTTATGAAAAATGTTTTATTGTTTTCTTTTTTATTTTGGATGTGGAAAACTATATACAACCCTACCTTGGTATTTGAAAATCGTGTTTTTGAGACAGTACATAGAAAAAGTCAGTGAGAACATTTCAAAATTGATGGAGAAGTTAAAGTATGTTATTAATTTTTGCTCTTTTTCAGCAGGTTGGCTGCTAATGGTTTTCAAGGGGAAATTCTGTGCTGTTAGCTGAGAAGTCAGGTCCTGACATTCACAGCAATTTCTGCTTTCATGCTAGTACAACCCTACTACCAACAGTAACGTTTGTGCTTCCAACTTGACAGCGCACGGTTCGGTTTGGACAAGGCAGGCCTGGCTCCAGGAAATCGGCTGGGAGCTGCAAGATTACTAGTGAGCCCTTCATGCCTTGGAGTAATGGACCACAGCATGAAACCCTACAGCAGAGAAATCCTACTTCAGAATGAAATTGCATCTACTGGTTATTATCACACTTTAACAACTGCTAGAGCCAGAACCACAAAGGAGTATACTCACAGAATGGAAAAATACAGAATGGAGAAATTTCATGACAGGACAAAGCTTTATTCTGCTGGCGTGACGATGGTGCTGGCACCAGTGATTATACAGTTAGGCTGTTTGGCACTGTCCAAAATTTGTAGAATTTTCTCCTTGAATTAGTGGACTTTATGACTTTTCTAGACAATGGGAATTAGCAGGATTTCCATCCATGTGATGCATGTGACAAAACCACCTTACAGATCATCCTACTGATCTCATAAGGAAGAGGACTGGACCATTAGCCCTCAGGGTCATTTTGGAAAGTTTGTTATCCACAGCCAAGTAATTAACTTCAGTGCTAAGGGCTGAGAGGCTGGAAAGAGCTGATTGCTAGAGCTGGCTTGCAAACCAGAGATGTTTCTGACGTAAGAAAGGGTATGTGGTCAGATGACTGAACGAATGTCCGATTACAAACTGATGCAGTCACAAGAATAAGTATCTCAGCATTTTAATTGTCCGAACTCTATTTTGTTTTAATTATAAAATTGGGCAGTGTGGAAAAGAGATTGAACATGTTAATGGTTGGACTTGGTCTTAAAAGTCTTTTCCAGTTGAGATTCAATGATTCTACAGTTTAAATAGGTCAAAAATACCTGTTTCTCTGCAAAGACTGTGTTGACTTTGCACAGGCATTGCAAAGATCAGTTGAGAATGCAATCGTATTATAGAGATTGCTTCCCCCCCAGGGGACCCAGCTGTACACAAAAAGGTCAACGCCACACCTATCTGGTACCAGCAGGGAAAAGGACATGAAAGGTACAGATGTGCAGGATCCCATTGCCTGCTACCTCTCGTGAAGAGGCGCTTCAGGTCCCTGCAGGCAGAGGAGTCCAAGGGTACAGGGGCTGCTGCAGGGTCCAGTGCCTGCGTTGGGTAAGCTCCTAGAAGCTCTTGAGTCCCCTAATTAACTGGGACAGTAACTAACCTCAGTCCCAGTGTGGGGCGTTGCACTGACAAATGCACCCTTTGTTAATTTTGAGTATAGATAGCTTATGAACATTTGTGGATTTGTGATTGGTTGGTTTATTTTTTTAGACCTGTGTTTCATAAGTTTAGTTTTAGGTAGTCCTGTGAGGAGCAAGGAGTTGGAGTCTGATCCTTATGGGTCCCTTCCAATCTGAGCTATTCTGTGATTCTAAGATACTGATGGTTTCAGCTTCTGAAAGCAAAAAAAAAAATAAAAAAATTAACTAAAACTGATTGATTTGTATTTTTTTTTTTTCCCAAGAGGAGAATATATCTTTAATTATTGAACTTCTGGATCTTCCTTCAATTTCTTCGCTTGAAAGAAGTGATACATTAGAGCATCATATCTAACAGAGGAAGGTTGGAGATAGCTCAGCACAGCTGCTGTCAGTTGTGGTTGGTTTATGGCTGAACTACTAAAATGATCTAAGATACAAATCTTGACCAGTTCGTTCATGGAAATGCTAAGCATTGTTGAAATTCCTATGGTGAGATTTTTCTTGGAAGACTACTTCAACTGCTTGGTAAGTAAAGAATGACGTTGTGTAAGAGAACATATATTCCCTTTTTACAGTAGCTGATCACATCTGATTTTTTTAGCCTTTTCCCTTGACTGAGCTTCCAGAGCACTTAACAAAAGTCTGCCAGAAAAGAGGTTCCGCTGGGGGAGAACAGTGTTCCATGTACCTTGGCAGGGAGGACAAAACAGCTTTTCTGTGTGGCTGGTGTGTTGGTGAAGGTGACCTTGGCCAAAAAGTAATTTAGACAAGTTACCTGCAAAGTCTGCAGCTCCAGTCGTGTGAGAATGTGACAGTATTATTTAGAAAGCGAAGTCATAAAGGTCAAAAACTAAAATACAGATGAATAATACATTAATTAGTAGAACCAATATTGTATTAAATTGGAAAAGTCAAGATTGAAATCGTCCGGATCCCAAAGCACTTCCAGTGTCGGACATGGGTTCCCACCCAACAAACCAGATGCTGACTGTCACCTGGGTTCAGCTGCCCCACAGCTGAGTTACTGGATGCTGCCACCTGCAGTCTGCGGCCGGCTAGAGTGCTCTGGTTCATTCGCTGACAAACACCTACACAGCTCTCGGGTCTCTTTCTCGCTTTTAGAAGCCTCAGGTTTAAATGTATTCATATTTGTTATCCTGAAACATCTGCTTCTAAATGATTTTATAGAATAATTAACAAAACTACAGAATAACAAAGCTAATCAACCAACCCCCCCCCAAAAAAAACCACAAAAACCCAGAGCCATCTACTTAGAGCCTTTGCCATCCGTTCCATCAAAAATACAAAAAGAAAGAGTGTTAAGAAACAATATTGCCTGTTAATGGTCACTCAGAAATAGTCTTTAATCCAGTATCTCATCTCACTAGGTGTTACGTGGAGACTGACTGTAATTTAAAAGCTATGAATCCTTTCCATCGCTAAGTTCAAAATAGGCCATTCAAAGATCTATGTAGGGACAGGATGAGAGGTTTTTTATCTGTAGCTGAAGTTGGGGCGAGAACCTACAGTCCTCCATAGTCCTGTTCCTTAGAATTTAGGTGAGCCCTCTCACGTCTGAATGACCCTATTGTTAAACCCTGAGCAGCGGCTGAGATATAATTCCTTACTAATTAAAATGAGACCATCTGCTTCACATACAGTGCTTTTCCTGATGGAAACAAAAGCCGTGATAGGTCACTGTAGAGGAAGTTAGAGTTCTCTTCCTGAAACTATTTCCTGAAGCTGTTGTCTAGCAATGTTTACATGGTTATCAGTCTGCATCTGGAACTGTGGTAAGAGGGACTTGCAGAGAGTTAAATGTGTGCAAAAGTAGTGCAAGAGATCAGAGAAGGAACTATCCTAAATCAGCTGTAAGTAGGATGATTGTTAAGGTACTTTCTGTACTGTAGACCTTGCTTACCACTCTCCTGTCAGGCTGTGAAAACACGTACTTACATATTGGTGTATGGCCCTTCTGAATTTACAAGTCATTTTTGCTCGGTGAAGTAGTTTAAAGCAATTTTCTGCTGTTCCAGGTTTCAGTCTCATTTAAATGCTGAAATTCTACCCTTTTTAATGCAGTCCTTATCCTGTGGGCACTGTGACATGAAGAGGCAGTCACATACCCTGGAGATGCTGCTAGTTGTGATCACTATGGTCAAGTGAAGGCCAGACTGATCCACTTTCCTTTTTGGCTCGAAGGGACAAGTATTCTGCCTGTGCACAGGGTACCATCGTTGGTACCTAGCTGGCTGGGCTACCATGCACTATCAGAGAAATGAAGATGTCCGTGTGACAGTACAAAGTATCTCAAAGACAAGCTGAGTGTTCCAGCTATGCTTAATTTTGAAGTCTTTGTAATGCCATTCTTAATTTTTAAATATTTTTTGGTTATGTTAGGCTGAAAAAAAAAAACAAGATACAGGCAACTAATTGAGGATGAAACTCTGACAAGAGTCAGCTACAGCAAGTTGTGCTATGCTGGATGTTGAAGCTGTCGCTCAGGAGCGATGTGAGTTGAAGCAGAGTCCTGAAAAGGGCTCCTTGGCTCTGAGTCACCACTGAGCAACCCAGTCCCATTCCCAACATTTGTCCTTGGTCCAATTCTGATTTGTGGTGGTCCCAATATACACTCATCTGCCTTCTACTTTAACTAGGAAGTCGGTAGTAAGTCATCACTTCATTATATTTTTACTTAAAGATCATTCCAGAAAGTAGTATTTTCTAAGCAGAAAATTCATCAAGCATGTCTGTGCTGCCTGCCTTCCACCCGTGGGCAAATAAGAATTGTGAGCAGAGATCAGTGGCAAAATCTGTTCCTGGTAAAAGACGTTCATCGTTTGTTTGCTTTTCATCGAAGACAAGATGCTACAGCCATAAGCAGTCCTTCCTTCAAGGGCTGAAATCATGAGCACTCAGTCGCAGTACTACGACTGTGACACGGTGGCAACAAGTGCATCGTTATTACCAGAACACAGTCGGCCTCACTCATTCCCAGATCGTTCCTGTCTTTCGCTAGACACTGATTTTAGGAGGATTTCACTGCTGTACATGAGGTGTTCTATTTGGTTCTCAGATATTTCTGATGGACGAGATGCCCAGCGATTGTGTACTGAAGGATCAAGAGACACATTGGTGCTCCAAACCAAATGGTTTCACTTTTGGAGCGTAAGGAATTCATGCAAGTAACAGATCAGAAAGCAGGTTAATTTGAACGCATCATGCTTCTCTCAAGCAGCCCTGCTTGGAGAGGGAGTGTTTCTTCTCAAAAAATAATAATTAGACAAGAAAAAGTTAGAATATGTACCTCTGGAAATGCTTGCACTGCTCTGTTATTAACTCTTGCAAAAATACTGATCAGAGCCATATATTATAACGTACCTGTTTCCTGGTGCCTCTGTCAGTTAGGAACATGACAAAGACATATGCAAAAAATTAAATGATAATAAAACCTTTTGTTGCTGAACGTGGTCTTTCTCCCTGACCCATTTGTCCCTGGCATCCAATTATTTTTATTTCTCAGGAAATGGTCAAATGAATGATTAATAGACCAGCCAGTGGCATTGTTGTGAAATACAGCTTTTCCTGCAGAGCAACTAAAAGTGTTTCTCTTGCTCTGCTGTCGTTGGAGTGCTGCTTTCAGTGGCTTGTGGTAAAATGGCTAATAGTTTCTTGTAGCAGTCAGACAGGCCAGGGCTTTGAGAAGCTCAGAAATGCTACATTTTTTTTTCTCCCAATTTGTCAGCTGTGACACTTTCCCATCTGCCCTTGCAACCTGTCTCTGGATTGTTGTAACAGCATTAATCAGCAGAATTGACAAAACCCGAATGACATGACTGACAGCAGAGAAAGACCCAGATGTCACCTCATCAATGCTTTTGCATCAGCTACATTCTGCCTGATCTCGACAGCTCCCTGCTCTGCTCTAACAGTGCGCTTGCACTGGGGCATAGCGTGGAGCTTTGCTAGGGTAAAACAGAGTGTGCAGGGCACAAAGGGGGAAACAGGGGCTGAGAAAATGAAGAGCAGCTTCACAGATCCAAACAACCTCCGGTCAGGTCTCCCTGCTTACGGTTTAGGAAGGTATTTCTGGGTATTTTTGTAGTTCTGTGAGGAGACGCCCAAGTGATCCGGAGTTGGAGAGTTCAGATTTGGATCCTCCCTCTCATTCTCTCCCAAGGAGAGACTGTAATGAGATCTGTCGGAAGGAGGTGTGTTTACAGCATATGCCAGACTCTGCAGCACGCCTTTTGCAGAGGAAGTAGTAAAACTAAACCAGCACCTACTCGAGCACACCCACAACTGTGAAAATTTCTACCCTTCCCAGTTATTCTGAAAGGATAGTTTATCAGTGCCCTATCTTGCTAGCATGCTCTGATAGCAAAAGTCACTTTCAGGACAAAGCCAGGAAATGCTGATTTAGGCCTTTTGCATGTAGTCCTGCCAAAGGCACTCACCATGACCGTAAGAACAAGGCTGATGCAGAAGGAAAATGCAAAGTTGTGTTTCTGCATTGCTGGGAACCCTGAACCATCATCCTGTCCCCCTTCTGAGCCAGCTTGGTGTGCCAGTTAGTAGTAGTGCAGCCTTTCTGGCTTAAGTTTGGAACAGGATTTAAAATCTTCTGGAGTACTTTTTGAGTAATGTCATCGTACTGTGATTTAGAGTCTGCAGCATCTATTCCTGTCCACCATGTGAACTTAAACAGGGTTTTAAGGTTTTTTTGGACCTGCAAGATCCTAACCACTGAGGGATGGTTTCTGTCCACAGAAGACTACACCAAAGACAAGCCTAAAAGCAAAAGGCAACTTCTACTGATGGTACACAGTAGATAACGTGTTTGGCCTTGATTGCATTTACTGTCAGTGGAGCCCTTGAGGGAACAGCAGTATAAGCAGTTTCTCAGTCAAGAATGGAGCCACAAGATAGGTGTGTTGTTAAAACAAAATTCGCCATTTGCTAGTGAGCTTTTGAATCTTTCAGAAGGTGGGAACATGGTGTGAGGTAGCTGCAGAGTAAATATTTATCTGTTACAGTGGTGCTGACTACAAAAGGCCTGATGATAGTGTACAGCATCAGCAGAAATGGAGACCTCCTGGCCTGGCAGCTTCCTGACTGCGAATCACTGAGCTCTTGGCCCTGGGACAGTGAATTTGCAGTAACTGTCACTATCTTACCTTTCTGTATTACCTTGTTCCAATATCCAAATAAAGAAATAGTCCATAGTGTCTCTGCAGACCACAGACTGAAGAACACCGCTGTAGACTACTAGACTTGCATAGCAATATGCGGAGCCCAAAAATAACACCAAGGTTGCTCCAGTGCAAGAGTGTTTTTCAGGCTCTGGAGAAAGAGTAGCCATGGAGTTAATTAAAAAGACAAAAGGAGAGAGAGGAAACATCAGGGCTGTGAAGCTGCCTTGTCAAAGGGATATTACTCCTGTGCACGTCAGTCTCCTTTTGCTCCACAGACAACAGACTGATTCTTTTTCTCTCTGTGCCAAACAAGTGGCTGCCCCTAGATGTTCTGCTGAAGACAACACTGTCCTTAGAGAGCAGAGAAATGCATGTAGTCTTTGGCCTGGGATGTGAGGAGAGGGAGTCTTGTATGCTCATCGTGGCTGTTCCTCAGGTAATCAGCTGTGAGCTGGCCAATTCAAGCCCTTCTGGTATTTAAGCAGAAAGACCTTCCTCTGAGTTCCCCCACATGATGGTCTGAAAAGCGGGGATACAGACTGAATATCGTTACCAAATTAAGAAAAATTAAGAGACCGAATGCTGCAACCCGTGACCATGCAATGTTTCTGTTGATTCCTAGTTTTAAAGGGCAAATGTTCCTGGGGTATCTAAACACTGTCAAGTTTAAATAACTTTATTCGCAGGTCAGTTTTCCCTTTTTATGCAAACACCTGAGTAAATCATTGTGAACTTGAAAATGCGATTAATATCTGTCACTTCTCTTTGCCATGAATAGGATGTGTGAATAACTTCAAACAAGAGTGAGATCTGAGACTGACCAGTGAGATCTGAGACCGACCATTCCTCAGAAGAATACCTGAGTCTGTGAGTCATGACTGAACAATTTGGTACCTGGCAACAAAGTGGTAAGGCTGAAGGGCTGGTTTTTTCAGTTGCATGGCCACAGTAAAAAAAATTGAAAACAATTTCACTCTGAATCAGCTCAAAACAAAACATGAATTGAAAAATTGAGACTTCACCAAATGGAACATTGTATTTGGGGTAAAGCATCTTTGCCGTGATGCAGAAGTTAAGACATTCACAAACTAATAATAACAATTAAACTAAGTTGTCTAAACCTATTGCTGAGGTGGTATTGCCAGAGGCTGTTGAATGATAGCATTAATGGAATTGTAACAGATTTAACATCAGAGCGGGGAATCACCTCGTTGCTCACTGTAATAACTTCAGCGAGCACTTCTTCCTGTGTGAGCCTTAAAATTTTATATCTCATACCCACTGAAACATTTATGTGTCTGGGCTAAATATTGCACCATGTACAAAGATTTATATGATTAATAAAAGCATCCTTCATACAGCAATTTCTAGTCCATCAGTCTGGAAATTGAGGTGGCAGGTGGAGGATTAATGGAGAAGCACAAGGCTACTGCCCTTAACGGGAGAAAAGTTTACAAAGACACAAAGAAGAGTTCTGCTTTATTGTTGTCACCTGGATACACCTCTGACGCATAGAGACATTCTAGAGAAGAACAGGAGCTCTCTTCTTTCTTTGGTGCTTGTGACGTGTGACGTAGATTCTCCTGGTGAGAACACTCCTGTTTACTTCTGCTGAAATTGGAGTAAGTCCTGGCATCATCTTAATCCATAATTGAACTGAATACGATGTAATTCTGAAAAAAATCAGAGCTGGTAAGTGTTTCTGCCTCGTGTATTTTCTCTGATTTCAAGAGGCTTAAGGGTGTAAAACACCTCTCCAAGCTGTCTTTGTCATCAATAGATGTCAAACTGAGTATGTGTGCCTACGGGACTGTTATTCTTGAACGTTATCATACAGGAGTGTATATCTATAGGCTTACTGCGAAACCTTTTCCAGAGTCAAAAGATATTTAGAGGTTAATGGAAAGAAATTAAACACCGGAAGAAAGCTATGTGGCTGTAAAACGTGAAAGATGGATGAGGTGGAACTGACCTGAGGCACTGATAGCAAGTGTTCAATTGATTTCCTTTTAAAATTATAATTAATTCAAACGATGTATCTGGGAGTTTCTTATACTTTCCCACTGACTCTCGCCCCACACACCAAGGAAATATGACTGGTAGAAGGACAGTAAGTATAGAAAATATAGAAAATTCCCTGATTAGAGCACCCTTATCTTGGCCTTTTTCTTGTCAGCTGCCATGATGTTGGCATTAAAAAAAAAAAATGCAGTGCTCCCTAAGAAAACAACAAAGATGTGACATTTCTGCACCACAGTTTCCAGCTCCCTGAAGCTCAGCATAATGTGGTGTGATACCACCACCATTTTTAGGCTATCATCTCTGTGCAAAGATCTTTCTTATGTTCCCATTCTTTTCTTTTCCTGTTTCATACACTAGAGTGATACAGACACAAAATCCTTCTATTCTTATATTTGTCATATAAACAGGAATTATTTTTTTATTTTAATGTTGCATGGATGCTTCCAAATTTTCTGAAAACAAGAGGAAATTGTTGGCCTGCCTGCCTCTTGTTGTTGTTTTTTTTGTGTGTCTGTTTGTTTGGTTTTGTTTTTCAAAACTACGGGGCGGGGAGTTAACTCTCCTCAAATAATTAATGGAATCAGATACCTGTAACTGTCCATTTGAAGAGTGAAAAAATTCTGTGATGCCTGTTCCTGCCTGCCCAGTTCCCCCCGTCGCAGGGCCCCAGACTGTCGCTACAGAGAGAATATTCATGAGCGATTTCTCTCTGCGCTGTGGAAAACAGGCCTTAGTTAAAAGGAAGGAAAGGTGATTTCTCAAAGAAGCAGATGTGAACATGCCTGTTTTAATCCTTTTGCTTCTGCCCTTTCCCCCACCATGTGGGTAGGAGGAGGGAGAAGCTGGTGGGATGAGGTGAAGGCTCAATCTGCCTGTGTAAGTGAAACCTGAACTTTGGAAGAAGCAATTTTCTTACGCAGTTCTCTCCCAAAATAGACATAGGCAGGAAGTAGTGAAATGGATGGCAAAAGACTGGGAGCACGGTAGCTGAGTATTTCCTGTTTGCTTTATCTGTTCAAAACAAAAGGGTTGGAAAGTATTTCCTCTTGATGATGAGATCACAGTCATTGTTGGGAAATGTGGTGTGTTTAACATCATCATAAGGGCCTTTCTGGCTGATGAGAGCTGAGAATAATTATAAGCAGCCCACTCTGCTGCAAAACATTCTAGTAGCTCATTGGCGCTGTAATAGCTTCTCCAGAAACAAGGTCATGCTAACACAGTGAAACTTAGTCAGTACTGACCTTGGCAGGCACCAGTTCAAGTAACGGATTAGTTTCTGGGACAAGCTATGGCACCCTCACAGTTGTTCTAGATCCTTCCTCCAGGAATGACTACGAGCAGTCTCAACAGACTGAAGAATGTACATCTTACTTGCTTGTTTACTTAACGCAACATTTACTCCCTTTCTCCTTCAAATCTGTACAGAAGACTTTGACTTGTCCTGGATATCCTGCCCCCCCCCAATCTTTGATCTCCTGGCAAAGATTCAAAATTAGATTAAAGCTTTTTATTCAGTTTTCTAATTGTGAAGTTCTTTGTCAGCATTTAGTTTTTACCTTGCACACAGACTTGCAGGAAGTACATTGAATTCTTTGCACCAAGGATTGTTCCTTACCTTATGTGAATGTTTCTGCTGATGTAGAAGTGAGTACATCTGTAGCCACTCAGTGTAGTACCTGTGCAGGGCAGTACTCCCACGCATTCAACAAAATATTGACTTACAAGCTTAAATGGTTTGTTGTACTGGAGCACTGTTTCTACAGCGACTGGAAGGATTTCCTCCGAGGTGGATGCAGCAGCAGTGTAAATGGAGAAGTATGCAGTAATACAAGAACATGACCGCTAATGTCCCCACGCACTTTCCATCCCAATAAACTAATACCTACTTTCTTATCAGGCATCTGATCTATAAAAGCACTCTCTGAGAACTGTACAGTCATATTAAAGCATGTCCATCTTTATCAGCTCATCCCTATTCATCTCCTTGTAAGAATTTGGTATCAGTTGTCGCTGTCCTGGACTTAACCCAAAGAACCGTACAGTAGTCTTTATTACGCAGCACTTTGAAATAAAGCACAGCTACATTTTTTTCCTAGTCTCTATTCTATTGTACAGTAGAGAAATATGAAGTGCTGTAAAAAGGACCTGTGAATGTTGTGAAAAGCACAAATGAGCTTCTTTCTTAAGGACAGGCTGCAGTTAAAAAAAGCCCAGCACCAGTGTTTGTTGGGTGGATACGAGAAGCCAGGTCAATCCTGTTGCTCTGTAAGGAGAGTTGTTATCCTTGTAGACATCATTCCCTGCAAACCAGAATTCTCACTGAACCTCTTTCAAACCAATTTTTGATGCCCTTTGCGTCAGCACAGAATAAACCCCTTCTATTGTTTAGACATTTGCATCATGATTTAAGTGTCAAATGCAGAGTATAAAGCTCTGGGCCCAGAGGAGAGATGTACTAATTAACTACCACAGTTAAACTTACATCCATGGGGCCCGTAAGAGAAAAGCAAGGGTAGAGAGCACTATTCTTGTAAACATTGCCATCCTCACCATTTTTTTTCTCTAGTTGCTGAATGCATTACGAGCCTTGCTTGGATCTCATTGGGAGACAACAGAAATTTTATTATTGGCTTCAGCTAGAGCAAAACAATTTCCTAGGAACTATTCTGTCCAGTGAAAGATGTTATAAAACTACACTGCACCAAAGATATGGGAGAGGTGGGGTTTAGTCCATTCTTCTCTCTGAATTGATTTGAGCCTACATCTGGCATGTATATCTCTTGTGGATTTATGTGGGTTTCAGCCTTGGAGCTTTTTGTTGATGCAGTTCCTTTTGCTAAGAGTAAATCCCATTGTGAAGGAATTACTGTATCATCTATTAATGAGGGGAATCTTCTGGATGAGGAGGGTCCAGTACTCAAGACACTCTTCAGATGACTTGTATTTGGGCCAAGAAACCAGGTGAGAGACACTGAAGAATAGTCTTGTCTCCCCTGGAAACCTCTGTTGTTGGAAATTATCATGGTCAGCTTGAGTATCCTGCCTCTTCAGCCTCTAAAAAAAGGGAAAACCACCAACCTTCCTCTGCTATTGTTTTGCAGAAAGGAATGGGATAAGTATTTGAGTCCTAAAGGGAGGAAGGGTTAGGAATCCCACTCAGAGAAAGAGGAGTGTTTGGCTGAAGGTAACCAATTTCTTTTCAAAAGATGAGTTCAGACACACTTTTCTGACTTTCTGCCATTTATATTTCTTATGTTACATCAGCCTACACATACTCCATGTGGTTCTAAAACAAATGGTGTAACCTGCTGCCTGGCCAAACCCCAAACCCATGCCTACATTTACAGGCACCCACTGCATGGTTTGTACGTGCCAGGTCTGTAAGCAGACATCTCTTAGATGTTCGGCATGTGTGGAACTTACACCCGTCCATTGCCTTCCAAGAAAGAATTTTGCATTTTTCAACTTCATAGAAGTTTCTGTTTCATTTAGTTCTACGTAAAAATTGCTGCCAACATGAAGGATATAAAGACTGTGTAAAAGTCAATTTATTTCAAGGAAATCTACTCCTTTTATGGCTTCACCATGCCCCTAATGGAACAGGGCAGAGAATTCTACCTCCCCTTTTCATTTCCGAGCAAGTGTAGCTACTGTTTGTTGTGAGAAGCCTCTGCAGGTCTCCAGCACTGCCTGATTGCACTCTCTGAGACTCTTCAGACTTGTATCTAAAAAAAGAATTGATTAGGAGGATGAATGCCATGTCTGATCATTAAATATTTAAACCTGGCAGGCTTTCAAGAGCAGGAGGCTTATTAGCCTGCGAAAACACCTTGTTTCACCAGATCTAACTTGCCATTGTTAGTTTTCAAAGGACTTGAGGTAATGCGTACGTAAGATTCTTTATCCAGTGCTTTTTAAGGGAACAAGAGCACAGAGATGCAGACAATGACCTTACCTTTAATTGTGTCTTGTAGATTGGAACAAGTGATGATACATTAAGAAATGTAGCTGAGAAAATGTGTTTTTCTTTCCCTGGTGTGGGAGTGAAAATGCTAATGGGATCAATGCCCAAAACGAAACACGCACAACTATTCTAATCCATCTATCACACTGACCACAAACACAGGGGATAGTATCTTGTTACGTGGACTGCGAGTGCAGTTTCTGCTACAAACTTTTGGATGCGGAAGTACAGAGAATCCTGCGGATGCTAGGACATTGGAGTCTGGTACAGATCTCTCTCCACTGTATTCTTTTCTCTCTCTGTTTTCTTTTGCTCAATAGCTCTAGCACCATGGGAATTTTGATCTATTCCTTTTTTCCAAGAAAAGAAATCCGTCGTTGATAGTTTTTTCTTGCTGCGCAGGGTGTCGCATTTACAAGTGTTTTGGAAGAGTCTAGCTGTCCAGTCAGTTCTAACTGCTCCTAAGAGCCAGTCTTTTTCCAAAAGAGAGAGTAATCTCAGCCCTAGGGCTGTAAAGATATTTATACCAGTTTAATCACAGCTATCATAAGGAATCAACTGATAAAGAACAGAGCTCTTTGCAGGATGGGCAGACACGAAGCACAGACATGACCTCTGTGTGCAGCTTGGCATCTAAACAGAATAGACAGACTGGGAAAAGAGAACAACGGTGCATATTCTGAAGAGAGCGAGGGAATAAGAAATATCTTGCCGTAAGCTGCCCACGAAAATCGCCAGCCTTTGTATTTCAGCTCCTAACAGCTGCAGTTTTCATACGTTCAAGTGATGCTTCTGTCTACACACTTGGTGTTTGTGGTTTTCCTCCAGGCAGTTGCCATCTATCGGGGCAGGTCATAAAAACAACCCAACCCACTCGTGTGATAGGATTGTTTTGCGGGCTCTTTTTCACAGTGAAGATTTTGCTACGCGCTCGTTTGAACAGAGCATACCTTCCATTTTGGGTTTTGTGCTATAATTAACTATCAGCATGTCATCATTATGAATTATGTGATCATTATCATCATTATTCATCATTGTGAATTATGAATATTATCATCCAGTGTGTGGTAAAACAAATGTATTAGAAAACCTGCAGATAACACAACATGATATATATGCTGCATTTGTCAAAGACTGGCTTAGTATTCTGGTTAAGTAGCAGCCATCTTTTGATTATGGTATCTGTCAGAACTAGTAAAATACGAGTCAGGTTGATCTCTGTTCCAGTTTAAAATTGGAAATCAGTATAAAGGCCACAGTAATGTTTGCTGAGCAGCTGTTCTATATTCCAAAAAGTGGTTTCCTCATTCAGTGCTATGTACTAGTGAGGCATAGCTAGGTTGGTGTCTCCGGTGCCACGCTGTAGTTTGTACACTCAGAAGGACAACTGCTGTCCAGTGCTTTATGTTTGTGTGTGCCCTGCATCGCTCTTGTAGATTAACTTCTCCTTAATGCGCTGTACCTTAGAAAGGAAACTTTGGCTGGGATACTGCATCTTGTCTTCGAATGTTAATGCCCTTTGCCTATCAGCTCCTGGCCTGACCCCCAGCATGTATAATGCAAAACTTGGCACAAGTTCATGTGTGGTGCCTGTTAAAGAACGGAAATCAAGCTGGCTTCTTGGCTTCTTAGGGCAGGTTCACAGCAAACAGGCCTGATCGTGAATGCCGAGCTGAGTCTGCCAGGGCATCAGTTGAAAATATAGGCGAAGCTTTCAGGGAGGGTCCAGGCTAAGGCCTACCCTACTGGGCAGGGTTTTGGTACACCTTCCAGGGGTGCAAAACGGGTGGTGTTTACAACCTGGAGCTGACTTACTCCTTGTGCATGACTCAGTGTCCCAAGTTTGGCTGTTAGGCTCTGGAGCTTGTTTCTCACCCTGTTATTAAGAATGTTCTGGAACTGATAACTAAGTTTAGGGGCTAAATCTACCCCCCGAGGGGAGGATGGGAAGATGTATGACTAAGTTCTTGTTGAGAAGGTTGTTTTAGTGCTACTTTTACTACACTCTGTTATTGATGACTGTGTGGTGATTTAGAACCTTGCTTTTGTTATGTCAGATCTCTGTAAAGTATTTGCAAGGTTATTTGTATCTGAAATGAGATTTACCTAAATTCTAAACCCTAAGCACATAGGGACATTTGTTTCTTTACGACTGTTTTTTCCCCCCTGGTCTTGCTGCTATGATTAACTGCGAAGAGCAAAGACGTCTTCAATTCCTACGCTTTGCAAACTGAACAGAGCTCATCTGAAGCATGATTCAAAGTTAGATGATTAAGATAGTGAGAGCACACAATAACTTGTCAGATACCTGGTATGAAAAAATTGATCTTATGAAATGAAATTACTGTATCCCGTTGTAAACAGCTTTAAGTGAAAGGTGGATCACTCTTCCAGTTAGGCACATTGGTATCGCATTGCTCCGTTTGACTGGACATGGGAACATAAAGTGCAGTGGAGCATGCTGGGCTGAAGCATATTTAATATGCCACATATTCAGGGAGTTACGGGCATTTTTATTCCTATTATTCTCTGCTGCAGTCTGATTGCTCTAATCTTTAAGAGCCCGCTTCTAATTTCCAGGCCCAGTTCATTCAGTTCATTCACGTCCAGATACGGTTGTGCTTATGCCAACCGTATCTTTTAGATTAAATAGTTCCAAAAACCAGTCCGAAAGCCTGAGCTGGAAGTCAGGATTGCTTTTGCGATGTGTGGAGCTGTCCTAGACTAATCTGTGCCTTTCTAATAGAGGTGAACAGTATTCACTCTGGTGAGTACCAGCACCCATCTCTTTAAGAGCTGTTCAAGCTGCCTCATCCTTGCTGCTGTGCAGGGGCATGTATCACCCACCTTTACTAATGAATCACAGTAGCTGATATATTTCCCCCCTACACACTCATTTCTTTGACTCAAATTGTGTAAGTAATTGCACTTTGAATACTTTAAATGAATGAAAAGTGGTATAATGATGCCATGCTATCAAGAAATCCTTCTGGTTTTTTCCCTCTCAGGACTGCTGAGGGGACAGCTCAGTCCCTGAAACAACCAGAGCTGTGTCTGAGTAAGCAGGGGACCAGCCAGCAGGAAAGGTGAGAGGCAGGAGAGCCTTGTAGCTCTGGATCGCCTCCTGCCCTCCTCGTAACTGTGAGGTAACACTTGCTGTCCCAACCCAACAGCTGTGCCCTTGAGGACAGTTCCCAGCCCTGCCTTCATCCTGGGAAGGAGCCAATGCTGCCCCTCTGCCAGCCACCCCACACCCGGGACAGAGCAAGCGAGGTAGGCACGTGTGCCAAGGGTGATGGCCTGGTCCTTAGTCATTCTGCTGAGGGAATGGAGAAGGGGAGGGAGATAACCTGGGGCCATGCACACTCACATGAAGGGTCCCCCAGGCCTACAGCTTAGTGCTGAAAACCAGTGTGTCATGACTGTGGACACATGTATGTCCCCCAGGCCGTGCATTGCTGTTTGGCGAGAGGAAGAAGGCAGGGAGGGAGGGGGAAGGAACAGGGATGACTCACGAGTGCTGGACTATTGAGGTCAAGTGTAGCTGTAATCCCAGGCCGTGTGACTGGGGAGATTGCTCCAAACAGTGCTTATTTACGTAGTGGTTTCCCTTCATCCTCCTTCATCTCGAAAACATCAGTCGGTTTTGCCACACAAAGCAAAAGAGAAAATATTTCCAGGAATAAAATTAATATTTTAAGTAAGAGAAGTCATCAGTCCTATTACAATGTATTTTACAAAGGGGTAAAATCTTGGGTGGAACATAAGTGAGCAGAGGCAAGATGCTTTGGAAGATCACAGGGTGTCAGGGGTTGGAAGGGACCTTGGAGATCTTCGAGTCCAAGATGACCATGTGGTTGACATAGGAAGCTGGTTACTTCATCTTGTGTGTCCTCTTCCAGATCCTCTGTCTCACATTAAACGCTGTACGTTACAGGACTTCCATTTCTTTTTCCTGGTGATAGAAAGTCCTACCAAAATCTGTTTGTGGCAGTTTTACCAGAAGTTTCACACTGCTGTTTCTGATGTGATTCTGGTTCTCTAAAAGAATGTGTACTTCTATAGTTCTTACCTTTGTAATGATATAAGGACACGGTTTATCTGGTAGCTCTAAGTGGAAAGAAACAGAAAGAACTCGGTGCCTAAGCTGTCTTTTAAAAACCATGTTCTAAAATACTGGGGGTTTATTATCAGCTAGGAAAACTGCACAAGTGCAAATTTTCAGCACTGCAGAAACTCTGGTGAGTGGACAGTGGATGAAGACCACTCTCTCTGCCCTGACAGCTTTCTTCTGTCCTTAGTAAAGGCCATGACAACTGAAGAGTTTGTCCCCAGTCACTGTCCTGTGACAACTCATCAGTTCTCCTGCTTGCAGCTTCCGCTCTCCAGGCCTTGTTGTGGCAGATGTGGTTCATGCAGGAGATGCCAAACACATGGAGTCGATGTTGCTAAGGGGTACATGCATGGGCTTTCTCATCAGCTTGCACCACAGCTCAATCCTCATCCTTCCTCACGGCAAAATTCAGGAAAAGTTACCAGGATTATTCTTCTGTAACTTCAAGTGGTTTTACTGAGTTCTCTGGCCATACCATCCCTTATTCAAGACCATTTTGTAACTTTAATTTCGGACAGATGGGCTCGGGGCCGAGTGCAGTGTTCTCCATGGCTGTCAGTGGGAGGAAAGCCGGCAGGTGTGGTGGGGTGCACTGGGGTGAGGTGCACTGTGCCCTCCACCACGGGCATTGCGTGGGCAGTGGGAATAAGATTAAGCATAAAGCAGCAAAGCTCAGGGTAGCAGAACCCATCGGAAAAGGCCAACTTGTGGCTTTGCGTCCCGAAGCGGGTGACCCGGAGCTGCCCGCGCGGCCCAGGCCGCGGGGTGCGCTCTCGGGCCCGGGGCAGGGCGGCGGGGCTGAGCGGGAAGGCGGGAGCTGCCGGGGCGGAGCGGCGGCCGCCCCCCGGCCCGGCGCGGCGTACCCCCTACCCCGCCGAGCCACCCCGATCCCCCCTCCCCCCCCGCCGCTTTTATTTCCAGTGAAGGAGGGCGCACTGCGGCGCGCGCGAGCGGCCCCTCTTGACGGCAGCGGGAGGCGGGCGGGCAGGGCCCGGTCCGGCCCGGCCCAGCGGGAGCTCTGCTCCGGCCCGGCCTGCACCCCTTGACTCCCCGGGCCCTTCCGCGGCCCTCCTCCGCCGCCTCGCCTCTAGCGGCCTCCAGGGCCGTAGCGGAAAGGGGGGGCGTGGGGCCGGCGTGGGCCCGCCCCTGAGGGGAGAGCGCGGACAGTGTTGTAGGCGCTCTGGGCCAGGCCGTCTCGGGCCGGGGGCGGCTGCCTCCGCGGCACAGCAAGTATGGGTTAGTTCGTGCTCCGCACGGCTTAAGGCCGTGCTGGAGTGAGGCGGACGGTAGAGGCCGGGAGAACTGCGGCGCCGGCCGGGATCGTCGGGGGAACCGCTGTGGACAAGTTGCACCGATAAGGCTCGGACCACCAAAAAAGAAAACGGCTCGACTTTTTTTTCCTCTTCCCCGCCCCCGGCGATACTGCCGGGTGGAGTATTAACTGCCAGGTGCTCCTGGGGAAAACACGCGTTGTGTACTGACGTTTTACTTACCCTGTCCAGCTGTTACCTGGAATATATCTTCCCCTTGCTAACAGAAGGAATAGGAAAGCAAAGAAAGTCCAAAGTGATCATTCTATGCTTAATTAGCAGAAAAGTATTTCAGAGGAAAGATTTCTTGCCAATCACCACTGCACACCAGGCGTGTGGATGTGCCTATTGCACTGTCCCCAGTTAGTACCTGCACTGGGACCTCTCCACCTTATTCCCCGCACCAGGAAGGCGAAGTGCCCCATCATCAGCCTTCTATCCTGCCGCCTTTGCTGTTTTCCAGAAGAGAAAATGCCTCGCTCCACTAAAAAGAACATGAGAACACACCCTGCTTGTAGGTGGCCCTCTTTAAGGTGTCCGGGACTGGAATTTGCAGGCTGTAGGTTGTGTCCAACCTCTTCAGCTGTTAGTGCTCAGACCCCCTGTACACTAGGTGTGCATCTGAAGGAAAATACTTCTCTCATACAATAAAAGTTGATTGTTAATATTTTACAAATGTAAAGAACAGTTGTGAAACTCTCCTCCTCTTTTTTCTTAGTTTTATTCACACCCTGGAGACCATGCTGTATCATTTGCCTGAAATGAGGATCATACCGTAACTAGTACTGCTCCCTGTTCAGTTACAGCTGTGCCTTTCAGCAAAGGTATTGAGTAGAAGAATGCCATCAGATTGGTTATCTCATTCTCTAATCACACCTAACATTATTTCTGAGAAGCATAGTAAAATGTTACTTTTTCCTGTTAAGACTTTGTTCCCTAATAGTGTATTCACTGTAAGGTGTGACAGTGGAGGTGGTTTACACTGACTGTTACTGGCTTCAGCTCAACTATTATGAAGACGCTGTATAATATGTTAGAAACATGGAAGAAGGTAGATCTGCTGCTGCTGCCTTCCCATATATTAGAGAAATAACATGACTCCGTGTGAAAATCACATTGCTTTGGATAGACTAATTGCCACATACAGCATCTTATTAATTGATACTGTTTCCTGCCTTCATCAGATCTGTCGTATTCTTCTAGAGGTAGAAACACAACCATGTGTAGCTCTTTCCTTTCTCAAATAAATTCCAAATATCTACCATGGTTCAAAAGTCTTGAAAACTCATTTAGTTTTCAAGAAATTATAAAACACAACTCAAGCTGTGCCTACAAAGCATCCTTAATGTAGGCTGGCCTCCTTAGACTGGAAAAGCAGCAGTTTAACTTAGCTACTCAGTCCAGCCTCAGGTTTTCTCTTCTAAAATAAATAAATATGGGTCTTAAACTAAGAGCCATACTTTCTAGAAGTTTCTCCCAAGACATGTGCCAGAGAGATGATTGCTCAAGTGCGTACATATTCTCGAGTCCTTCACATTGAGGTAGCAAAGGTTCAACTGCCATTTCTCTAAAATGAAATCCATACATCAGAAAAAACCATGATTCCGGTAAGATGGAGACAGTTACACATATCCGGGACGTTCAGCATTCTATACCAAACATTATATTTTGCAATAGGGGATTTTTTTCCCCTCTTTTATATTTATGCAATGTTTTTTGCATTTTCAGAAGGAGAAAGAACTGATTGCCAGTTCTTTCTCCTCCTCAGAAAGGGATGAGATTCGTAGGTTGGTTTTGTTTTGTTGGTTTTTTTTTTTTCCCTAAAGCTTCTGTGGCTTTCAGTAGGAAACAAAACCAAAGCACCAGCACCTCCAAGAGCTAAAGCAGCCCCCTCTCACATTTTAACTACTTCCCCCTTATACCCAGCTATAGGGTTTGCCACATCAGAGAAAGGAAAATAAAACAACCAACCCCTTAGAATATGCTACATGCATCTCCTTAGGAGTCCTCTTGCCTTTCAAAAGGCAGCTTTCCTTAGTGAGCATGGAGATGTCCATTCTGCAGCTTCTGTTATTACTGTGCCACCATATTATCAAGCTACTTCTATCATCTTCTTCCACTCATCCTGTGTGGCATGAGTCTTCGCAAACACAGCGTAAGCTTTTTTTTTTCAACAGTTTGTTTAACTGTGACTGGGGAAGCTCACAGGCCGGCAAAATTTGAGTCCTTACACAACTGAGATAGAAAAACCCCATAGTATTAAGCAATGAACACATGTTTGCAAGGAAGAGAATTATTTCTTCATTTACTGGAAGTAATATTTTAAATGCGCCTAATTCACAATGCAGCTTAATAGTTTTAAATTGTCCCAAGCTGGTGTTTCAATGGTTGTCAGCTTCTTTCCTGCAACAACAGCCTTAAGTCAAGAGACAAAGTCTCCAATTACCTTTTTCTTCATGCTTTCACTCTCTTTTCCATGCCTCAAGTCAGACTAAAGATTTGAATATAAGCTTTGAATTTCCACTAATGAAATCATCAAGATCTCTCAGAACTGCAAGAGTTAAAACTGTATTTGTGTAGAGAATCATCTTAGAATGTACAAAACTACTTTTTCACGGATTTTGTAGGAAAACTTATGGGAAGTCTATCTCAATATGCAACACATATGATTTACTGTGGCAACAAATATTAGGAGGACTCTTTTTAAGGCATTGTTTAATCTTGCCTCACCAACTCAAGAGCTTAATCCACCAGCTTTTAAGCTAGACTTTGACAATGCAAGAAACTATTCAGAGCTGCTAATTCGATGTAAAACACTCTGCACTTTTCAGTTTTTCTTATTAAATCTTTTATTCCATTTACAGACATACACATGTGCAAAAAAGAAACCAACAACAAAAAAAACCGCCACATTTTTATCAAAAGCATTGATGACTGCTAAGAATATGCAGATGAAATGCAATACAAATTTTCTTCTTTGTTGATTTAGCCCACATGCTGACCCTCAGAGGTTTAGGGTATGTTGAATGGCAGTACCTATGGAGTATGGTATGACCGTCTTCCTGATTAGCACCAAAGCTACTGGTAATGGCGCCAGCTCAATATCCTCCATTCTCCCACTTCAAATTTGAACACTGGAGAGGTCCTCAGGCAAGCATAATACTGATGTCATCATGACATCACTGAATATTAGAATATCTTCTAGTTTAGAAGACCGACATTCCTCACTCTTCCATGTCACAGACAGGTGCTTCAGCAAAAGAGACTTCCCATTTCTGAGAAGAGTTATCCATTTAGCTTCTGTGTAAAAAGGCATATCTTGCTAAGAAGTATTTCCAACTACAAGATGAAAGCTTGGAAGTTGAATTTATTTTGCTGTTTTGTTCAATCAAAATAAATAGTAAGAAATGTTTGGGTATTTTTTCACATATAAACTTAGTGTGCAAAAGATCAGAAGGGAAAAGTTTCATCACGATTCCAGTGCAGGAAGATGGCTATGTGCATCTCCTGAGGAAATCTCCCAAAGTATCTGAAATGTTTAAATATATTTATTAAAATAGCTACAAATAGGATCAGTGTTTTAAAAAGAAAAGTCACTAACTTCTGAAAAAAATATCCTGCATTAATTCAGAGGATAGCAATAGATCACAGCATATCAGGAAGCCACCTGGAACTACTATAGTTGGAAACCTTCCAGGAGCATGAGCTATAATCACTCACTAGATATTATGGATCCATATTTCATTGACAGCAGTGGTTTCCAGAGCTGTGAATTTTCTATTCCCTCCTAATCTTCCAAACCTACTGAGGGCAGACTCCTCTTGCACAAAAGGAGAGATTACTTTTAAGTTTGAGAAGAGCACTGAAATGACATTAAAATGTTGTTTTCTTTCTTTTGTAGGTGTACTGAAGATTTATGTCTAATTTCTTTCCCAGGTGGAGATTTCCTCCTAATATTGGGAGGAAAGTCATAGGTTTTGTACACCTGTAAAATTGCCTGTGAATAAATTTAATCCTTCATGTTATTTAAAATAGGTATTTTAAAAAATCTATAATCAATGCTTATATATATATATATAAAACCTATTGACAGGATAATCCTTCCACTAAAACTGCTTGTGTGTATGTGGCAGCACAGAAGACCCTAAAATGCTTTCTCGACCCCTGAATTGTTGTCTTCCTCTGGGTGTTTCTGTAGAAGGCCACTGTATGCTTCTCCTCTGGCTGAAGTATAAAAACATGGCAGTTTTGAAATGGAGAGTACAGACAGTGGCTCCAGTTAAATCAGTGAGATGCCTCACTATTCCAGTGCTTCTAGCCACCTTGACAAAGCTGTGGGTACTCAAACTGGAGAAAAGCAATCAGTTTCACACAAACAGAGCAAAATGTGCATATTATAATTTAAGGTGCAGTTACTTCTGTTAAGACTCGTGACAGGTGAAAATCAAGTTGAAATAGAAACTAGTCTTGTTCCTGCTACCAGACTCAGTATTTCAACAGAGCAAAAATCTGTTCCAAGTATTTATCAAGCAGGCTCCAAACTAGTTAGAATTGAAACCTCCTGATTCTGTGGTGTACTGTGTCACCCCAGGCAGTAAGGCTGCACCCTCTGCAGAATCACTTTGACAAATAAGAGTAAAGTTACTTCTTGAAAGTTCTCATCTTCCCTAGGCTGAGTTATCAGCCCACCATTCATTCCTCTTTCTTGCCTATCTGAAACAAATATCACTGAAGAGATCTTCTTGAACCTCTAGTTACAGCAACAGAGTACATTTCAATTAAAAATAGATTAAAAATAGTCTTATCAACATTTCTAGGAGGTCTCAAAGGACCCACCTTAGCACATTTAATAAAAAGGCAATGAACAAAAATAACTGCAAAATACACCCCATTCCACCCTCCATTTCTAGGAGTTGTCATTATAGAAGTCACTGGAAAGAAACGGCTGATTTTGAAGACATTCGAGTTGGTCTGTGATTGCTTCAGTGGGACAGTCACCTTCTGCAACAGGATAAGCAGCAGCAGAGGATTGTTCTGAGGGGGTGTTTCCTTCTGTATTCTAAAGCTTTTTTCACTTGC
Organism: Ceryle rudis; assembly: GCA_033439905.1. Taxonomy (NCBI): domain Eukaryota; kingdom Metazoa; phylum Chordata; class Aves; order Coraciiformes; family Cerylidae; genus Ceryle; species Ceryle rudis. Next base: position 41,708 of record JAAGNO010017292.1, read on the forward strand.
TCTTTAGCTTCTCCTACATAGTCCTCAACATTTTGCATATTTATCTCAATGACATCAAAGGTGTCCGCCTGTTCCTCCACTAGCAGGGCAACTTGCAGAAAGAGCTCATGAACTTCCTTAATGCGACCTTCTAACTTCACCAGCTCCTTATGACGTGTTTCTATCTCATTCAAGGCTGAGCGAGCCCCCTTAACATCTGACAACAGATTCTCAGAGAAGACATCCCACTTGCCTTGCTCAATCATTTCCTCAATCTGGGTGCCAGAAACATCTTTGCCCATGATTTCTAGCTGCCGCTGAATTCGAATCTTGCAGTTCTCCCGTTGCTTCATCTCTGTTTCATTGTATTCAAACATAGCTTCCTGAAATGCATGCATGAGATCAACGTAGTGGTTCTTTGCTACCCTGGCAATGACAGACATAGCCCCATATTTTGTTATTGCGTCTTCACTGTAATCTCTCATTATCTGGAGTTTCCTGTGGATGCCTTCTCCGCGGGCCTTGATATCTTTGGCAATACAATTAGTATCTCGTTTGATGCTACTGAGACGGCGCATGGAAGTAAGGAACCGGGTGTTTTGCTTTCTGAGCCGCTTCACATCCTCTTTCAGGTGGTCATTTTCTGTCCGGATGTTCTGTATGTCCTTATGAAGAATTTCTAAGGCATAATCAGTCTCATAAAGAAGAACATCATGGGGTGAATTTTCATCATCCTCACTATCAGAAAACTGTTGGTTGTGTAACCTCGCAATTTCACGCAGCTCGTTTAGCCGGTCTTTCATCCTGCCTGTAAAACAGAGAAACGGGAGGAAAGAAGTTTGAAGTAAATAAAATATTGATTTACAAGGGTTGAAAGTCTGTAAGTAGTAACTACATCATAGTTATAACTACATCAAAGATAACTCAAAATATCAGATTTTCAATTTGTTCACAGTATTTTATACAGTGATGGATATCAGATTCAAAACTCTGGTGCTAGAACACTATTCTAGAAACTACAAAGCTTAGAAGCTAAGAAAGTGCAAGAGAGAAGACAACAAATCCTGAAGACAAAGCCAAAAGAATAAGGAGACAATGCCCACCCCAACCCCCAAATGCCAGTCTTTCACTTAGAAAAAAAAAAAAAAAAAGCTCAAGCAAATGGCAGGAAGCCTTCAGGTATCAGTTTGTGTAGAGGTGTTAATACCGACTGCTTCCCATGGCTGCTTGCTAGAGAAATCTCCTCTAGATCTCGACCTTTCATTCCATCACCTGCCCCAAATGTAGAAAGACTCTCAGAAAAAGAAATGGCATTTGCCAATACAGTTGGGAAAGAAAGGTGTTAATTGTGTGGAAACTATCAAGATAGTATTAAAAAAGATTTAAAAAAAAAAAAAAAGAAAAGGCAAATAGGCAAGTCTAAGATCTCCAGATGCTATCTTGACCATAGTGTACCAAGCATCAGACAAAACAACACAGTGATAGCAGCATTTTACAAGTAAAATCATCCAACCAACCTTTCTTTTTTGTTTGATGGAAACATCCTACTGAAGGACTAAAGTAATACCATTGTTACAGATCAGGATCCGTTTTCTCTGTGTTTGCCTCAGATGTAGTTAACTACAGATTTCATTAAAAAGCCACAGAATGAGTAATCTGTACAGACTAGATATGTGGTAACAAAATATAAGCCTCCTTTAAGTATGTTGTTTATGTGAAACTCTAGACCTGAAGTCTTTGCAGAAAGTGAAATCTGAAATCTTCAGCAAGAACCCTGCACCAAGCGTTACAGCAAGCAGGAAGCTGAAAATTTCCCATCACAAAAGTGGCACATCCCATGACCTCATTTGAGGGTCATTAATTCATTATTCACTACTAAGAAAGAGAATAAGAGAATAAGTTAAGAAGCAGCACCAACAGGGCATCTCCAGATCTCTCTGTCTGGAGGGTTTGGTTTTGTTTTTCCAGGAATTAAAGTATCTTCACAGCATTTACAAACATCCTATCCAGCAAAAACAACGCGTTATTTTATAGGATCATCAGCTATTCCCAAGCTAAGAAAAGTCACACGTGTATCTGTGCTGGTTTTGTCTGGGGTACGGTAAAATTTCTTCACAGCAGCTGGTATGGGGCTGTTTTAAGATTTGTGCTGGAAACAGTGTTGATGATTCAGGGATGTTTCAGTTATTGCTGAGCAGCACTTACAGAGTCAAGGCCTTTCCTGCTTCTCACACTGCCACACTAGTGAGTAGACTGAGGGTGCACAAGAAGGGAGCAGAGGGGATACAGCCAGGACAGCTGACCCCAACTGACCAAAGGGATATTCCATACCATATGACATCATGCTCAGCAATAAAAGCTGGGGGAAGAAGAAGGAAGGGGGGGATGTTCAGAGTGATTCTTTATCTTCCCAAGTAATCGTTACATGTGATGGAGCCTGGCTTCCCTGGGGATGCCTGAACTCCTGTCAGCCGGTGGGAAGCAGTGAATTAATTTCTTGTTTTGCTTTGCTTTACCTATTAAACAGTTTTGATCTCAAACCATTATTCTTCTCACTTTTACCCTTCCAATACTTTCCCCATCCTACTGGGGCAGAATGAGCAAATGGCTGCATGGGGTTTAGCTGCCAGCTGGGGTTAAACCATGACGGTACATACCCAGTATAATAGGCCTAGACTAATGTTAAATAAAACTGCAAGTTTACAGTCTCTTTCATGGGATTGTTAGATGTGTTAAAGATGTTAGGGAGGAGATGGGAAAGATCCCATTACAGACACAGCCTCTTGGACTCATGTAATTCATTGGGAGTATATGCTGGTCTTGAGAAATGTCCTGATTAGGATCATATTTACATTGAAGCAAAAAAGTGAATTTCAACTTAAACCAGTAATGGTTTAAGCAGTGTAAAACAAGAATGTCTGTTATATCCTGAGAGAAGAGAGCTTTCATTCAGGAATACACACATGTAAGATAATTGTTTGAATTTAAAACATAAGCCACATAGATTGAACTCAAATCATATTGAGAAGGCTTTAGGAAATGAAAGTTTTTCCACTTCCTCAGCAATAATAAAATCAAGACTTTCATCTCATGCCACAACATCAAGATGAAAAATCCCCATCTAAAAAAAAAAAAAAAAAAAGTGTGGTGCAGCTTAAAAGTCAGGTTTACTTGGCTTTAAAACTGTGTAGCCAATTTTGCCTTGAGGCACTGAGGCAGTGAGAACATCCACCCTTCCTGTCTAGAATTAGTGGACTATTCTCTAGACAGCACAGTGGAAAGGGAACAAACAAATGCATCTAGCAATCTCAAAAGTATTTAAATCTCTTCTAATCACTAACTGTTTCTGAGATGCTTTTCACCTGAAATGCAGACATAGCTCTGAAATCCAGACACATGGCTTGGCTGACTGCATTCCTGACTCTTACTGGCTTCCCTAGAACTGAGGATACTCCCACTTCTAGTCTTAGCCTTGAACTGCTGTGTGCAACAATTCATTCTTTTTGTGTTTAGCATCTACATTTGGAAATAGCAAACAATGGTTTTTTATTACTTTAAAATGACAATCCACAGTAGCAAGGTGCCATTCATGTAAACTAAATCATGTGCGTGCAGGACACACATGTTGCCTTTTTGCTTACCATTCCTTGAACATGAAAAAAACTAAATTTCATCAGCCTTCCACAGAGAACAAACTGACAATGGTCTCAATAATAAATACATTTCATTTTTTGTGCTTGACAAAGAAAACACAAACAGAAAACTACACTAAGAACTCATGCATGATAAACTCGTAATTTTTTTGGAATTGGTCTACACTTCCTTCCCCTACCCTCAAAAGTGTAACTTGTAATTTGTCTTCCCCACCCACAACTATTTTAAGGTGTTGGATAAAATAAAAATAGGAATAAATAGAGAAGCAAATACATGTTCATTTACAACATGAAAACACTAATGCTGTAATAAGTTCATGTGTATACTAACTCCACAGCATCTCTGTAATTTTTTTTTTTTTAATATAGCATGAAAAGTTAAAAAGTCAAGCATTAAAAGAAGAGTAAGGAGCTGTAAAGTGGGGCTTCAGATTGCACCACAATGTTGCCTACACACAGGAAGATCATGCAATTAAACACTGGCCTACATCCTATCACTTCCACCGAGTCTCTGCCTACAGTCTGTATGTGCCGAATAAAAGTTGTACAACATAAAACTTAATATACATCATTCAGTTCATGGACAGATGCCTCATTTACTATGCTACTACTGTTCATTTCCCCTGGGATTTCTCCTGTGAAATCCCTGGAAAGCTCCATAAACTTGTAGCAGTCTTTTGGGGGAGGGCAGATCTAACAGCCCCATCCACAGGCACAGGTTTCAGCCCAAGGTGATTAAGGACAACACCATCACTGTTGATGAGTTATGATGCCCACTTGAGACATCTGAAGCACAGTTCTTTGTACCTGGTATGCTCAGAAGTCAGCTGCTTCTGTCTTTGGTCACTGCTGCAAGCCTCAGGCACTTTGCCGAGTATGACTGTGAAGTAACGAGCTGGATATCAGTGAATGAACACATGGATTGAGGCCACTTGAGAGAAGCTCCTCTCCAGCGGTATGTACGACATCACCCACGATCTCCGTGATGCAGTAGATCCAGTAGAATTCAATTCTAAATATGAAGAGAGGGATTAAATTACACTTGCACTGACAATCTTCAACCTGGGATCATTTAACTCTGCATTGAGGACCTGTACCCAATAGAGTAACAGCTCCACAGCTAAAGTGATCACACTTCTGTCCTAACAAACAGATGCCATCTCTTCAAGCCTGACCTCAGAGTATTGCAAAATCAGGGACTTTTTGACATCTTCTTTCATTGTCTCTTGAGTCCTGTCTTTTTCGCTCCATTTCTGAAGTGTATCACCTAGCCAGCTTCCCGCTTAATCTTCACATTGTCAAGATGCTCTTCCTTATCTACATACAGTGCCTGACAGGATGGAGGACAGGAAGAGAAGGACTTTCTTCTTGTATTTCAGCATCACAGTAGACCATGAACACCACAAATTGCAGAGGACACCTATTCAGCTTTATGCCAGAGCATGCTTGGTTACTCTGTAGGTTACCATTTGCAGTATTTGGCCAAAGAGATCTATGAGGTTCAAGAAAATGTTTAGATTTCAGCTTTCTTGAGCGCCTTCTGCTCAAGGAACACTGTAAATCTATTTCAGGCATTTGCAAACTACTGCTTTGAGAAACTCACAACTTGGCTACATTTTAAGAGTTTTACATAAGGAAAATGGGAAGCTTGAATGCAATGCCACCACAGAGGTCTTCCCCATTGCAAATTTCCATTGCAAATGAAGGGGAACTAGATCTTCCCAAAAGAGGACAACAACTTCCAAGCATTCTTTTTGATAGTGTCAGGGGCAGAACTGACACTGAAAAACTGAAACAAATGAAAAAAAAACCCAACCAACTGTGGAAGAGCATGGTGGTGAACAGCTTAAGAAAAAAACCAGCTTAACGGATCAGTATTTAGAAAAGTTGACTTCCTTTATCGGATGCTGTTGTTACTCAGGAAAATTTTCATGTACTTACATGTTGACAGCACTGTTTGCAATTAAACCAGCAATATATTAATACATACACATTAATACTAGTTCTTAGGGACGGCCTCAAAACTTATTCCTTTATCAGCAGCAATCTCTGCTTTCGTATAGTGCCTAGTGCAGCAGTAGAAGTTGGGCTTCTTGGCCAGAAAGCAGCTCTACAGAAAAAGACCTTGGTTTGCTGGTGGACATCAAGTCGAATATTGCGCCCTTGTGGCAAAGGAGGCCAACAGCACTCTGAAGTAGCAAAAGGGGTCGAGGGAAGTGACTCCTCCCATCCGACACTTGAGAGTCCATATCTGTTGCTGTGTTGGTGCCAGGATTCCCCAGCACATGAAACATGCACACACTGGCACAAGAGGCAACAGACCCAAGGGGATACAAGGGAAAGCCGGCCATATGGTAAGGGGGGGGGCGGGGGAATCTGTCATTGTAAAAAAGAAATAAATCTGCCAATGTAAAACAAACAACAACTTTCTGAAACACTAGAAAAGGTGCCCAGAGAAATTTTGGAATCTGCATCCTTGAAGATATTAAAAACTCAACTGGCCATGGCCCTCAGCAACCTGAACTTCTTGTGTGTGTTTTGAGGAGGGCTGGATTAGACAATCTTCAAAGGTCCAGTCTACATTTTTCTGTTTTAGGTCAAAAGTTTGCTAATTTGAACATGAGTGCTAAATATATTAACTGCTTGTATGGGTTTATTTAAGATACATCTAAGACATTAGAATATCAAGACATCAACTACCTTCTGCTCTGGAGTAACAGCCCCAAGAGTATAAATACCGTCATTCTAAGAGTGTTTTAATACATTAGCTGTCAGTTTGATTTTCTTTTAAAGTACTATGTCTATTCAAACTGAAGCATGTACTTCTATATTTTTATTTTGGGGCTAGATAAATATGTCACTGTAAAAATAAAGTTCCTTCTGCAGTTCATCATGGTGTGTACACCCAAACACACACTCACATACACAGGAAATACAAGCCAAGTAATGACTGCAGAGGCTTCAACTTTGAAGCCAGATACCCACAAAGAACAATCACCCGAGGGCATGTCCAGTACTCATCTCTCCATGTTAGCATGCTGTTTCTTGGTATTAATCACCACGATGACTAGTTTTCCCATGATGCATGTGAAAGATGCAAACTGTCCTGTTGTAGTAAGACTGCAGCCCCACACAACTCTCCATGACATGGGATTTCAGATGGGAAAGGATATCCACTCTGAGGTTAGATTCAAAAACTGTGCATACAAATAAAGCCCCGTATACATACAAATAGGAGTACTGCATAGTGTATATCCATCGTGCTGCTGACTATTCCACAGCCTGTTATCTACAGAGAAATATCTTAAGGATGAAAAGCTATTTCTATAGAAACAAACGAGTTGCACACCTGTATTTATTTTAGCTTTAACACTTTTGCACCCACATCACTGAGTTTGGGAACAAACAGTGAAATAAAGCAGCAGTTTCAGCACAGCATCCATATTTCAGCAGCAGCAGCTGGGAAGGAAGCCAGTGTGTATTTTTTCTTTTCACAGCATTCCTAAAAGGCAGCTGTTAGTTAATACCAGCTTATGGACTACCAAAAATCTCGTCAGTAGTCTTTTCAGCCTTGAGTAGGGCCTTACAAGATGAAACTTTTACTTCAGCTAAAGTGGCCTATTTGAAGAATAACAGATATTTCAAAACAAGGCAGTTAAAAATAATTTCTGTCAGCAGTTCTCTCCGTCAAAAGGTAGAAGTCTCTTTGTGCTCCATTACAAACCCATGTGGCTTATCCCATGAACGCCATGTGCTCTTGGTTGCATGACACACAACAGATGTCACTCAAGAAACAAATGGTGAACAATTAGGAAATAACCTGCTCCTAAGCAGAATTTCTTCATAACTAAGTGTGCATCAGCTCATTCCAGTAACTTCCTTTGTAGAGGATGCAATATCGATGGAAATCCCCTCAGATGGACTGGCTGAGTTGAACACCCTCCATTACAAGGCAAATAGTGCGCTTCTTATGCAAAAAAATGCAAGTTATATATAGTAAAAGAAGTGATAAATGCAGCTGAAGCCTCTCATTTAGGAGCTGGAGTCTCAGATTTAATCATAATTTTCTAGTACCTTTCAATTTTGGAAACAACTGTCTTAGATCAGATTAATATTTTTGCCTGGTATCTGTTGTCCAATAATAGATTTGACAATATTAATTAAACAATAGATTTTCCTCTTTCCAAAAGATCTTCTAATTGTCTCATAGCAGAGTGCTAGTCACCTTTTCAGACCAAATTCCCTGTTTCCCCAGTTGTGTCCATCACTGGTGAAACAGCAGGCTTGAATTTCTCAAATCACTCCTCTTTTTTGTTGTTGTTGTTGTTGTTGTTGTTGCTTCTTGTCTATAAGAGCTCCAGGAAACACCAAAAATCATAATCTAATGATTAGGACAGTTTGCCTTCTGGAACTGTTTTAAGATCACATCTGTGTATCAACAACTATGACAGAGATCAGCATTCCAAAATATTTTTGTGGCCTCACTGAAAGGAAGTTATCTTCTCTGGAGTTTCTTGGATTGAGCAATATTTAAACATAGACAAAATGTATTCAGGATTGAAAACATATCAACACAGAACACCATTTATAAAGCTACAGAAATCAAGCAAGACGTCTCAAATGTATTTGAAGACTATTGGACACTACTACCCACTTCCCACTGTAGTCAAAGCCTGTGTACAGCAGACCCTCTTTATGCTTGTAATCACTCTAGTAAGAATAGTATGCAGTTGGAAATCAATCAGGGCTGTTTTGTTGTGTTTGGTTTTTTGTTTGTTTGGTTTTTTTCCCAAAAGCTTGCATGAAGTGTCAACTTCTCCTGTTTGTACCAGAACAAGTTATTTATCACAAGCAGACCTATGCAGAGGAGTAGAGATGGCTCCATTCTTTGCAGGCACTCTTTTCTTCAGTTGTCAGAACCTCCAAGTCTCCAGAGGTTCCTTTCCTACCATAAAGGCTAGCAAAGGCCTAGGGGGGAAAAATTAACATTCAAATAGTTTGTTGCCTCTGACTGAATGTAATGAGGCAATAATTGCTTGAATACTGATAACTTTGGAGGTTTTTCTTTGACTGAGCCCAGTTTCTTTACCAGTATTTGATCTCTTCAAAATAGAGTCTCAATTTTTGTACAACAGCGTGTTATAAATTCAAGGATCTAGAGTGCATCTCATACTTCCTACATGTATTCAGTAAGGTTAATCATCTTGGTGTTTTTCACAGACTGGTTATCAGGATTTCCAGGTATCAGTATCAAAACTAGAAGAAGCTGCTGGCATGCATTAAATGCACACATAATATGCATTGCATTTCCCACATATTTATGATGAGACTGACAAAAAAAAATTCCAAAGTTTTATCTTGTTACTACACTATAGCACGTGCTAAGTAAACACTCTTGCATTGGAGAGGACAGCTTGTTGTACATAGGCTGACTGACACTTCTTACTGAGTTGTCTAAATTTTCTCTGGAGAGCTGTGGATCACATCCTGGAGAGACAATAAAATGAATTCTCAGTATCTCCTCATGACACTTGCCTCACAAGTCACACTCATGAGCAATCGTAATTCGATTTGTCTCTGTTTGGCAAGGGAGAGGAGGAGGGCTGTACCAAGGCTGTAGACAAAAACAGTTTCTCTGTATTTACTACATGGCCCATTGAAAAGTGTCAAGACTTCATGTACATTGTTTGAACTCCCTCCCATAACGGGGAACTCTCTCCAGCAGTCGTTATGCTTCTGTATACAAATGGGAGTTAACGACAGGAAAGGCTAATGCACACCACACATTTAGCCACTTCCTTTTCCTAAAGATGCTAGAAAGAGAATATGGAGTTAGAAACTGCAGATACTGAAAACTTCCTAAATCCTTGGAATCCTTGAGACCTGTGAGATGACCCCAATCAGTTTTAATGTTTACAGCTTGCTAAAAAGAGAGCGCCATTACGAACAGTAGATGAATATGCATGGAGTTGTATTTTACCCAAGGGGGGAGACAAACAATCCCACCATCACTGTCCATTCAGTACACACAGTGCACTGTAGGGTTACTACTGCAGCGTGCCCATCATTCCTGCCATAGGCAACACTAAGGTCTTCAGGTAAAAATGGCCTGGATGGAGGCAAGGAGAGAGTGACTGCACCTTCTCAGGCTTGGCAGATAGTTAAGACAGAACCATACCACTAGCATAAACAGTGAGACAGCCAGCCATGCATTTCTTGGCAATTACTACAGCTCAGCACCATTATGAGTCACTGTGCAAGGAAATTGGACGACGCGCTCACAGGCCGTGCTGTTGCTACACTGCCGTGAGTATATACATTATCTCGTTAATCACCTCAGCTTCCCTGAAGCACATTGGCTCAGCAAAATAGTTATGTACATACCACATTTATTTAACTACTATGGCTACCGCACAGTGGAATTTATAAGTGATTAAGATATTATGTTGGCATCTGAGTAGAAATAAGTTGCATGTGATCATCAGTCAGAAGCAACATGTTCTGCAGACATTTTTACATTAGCACAACAGCATTACATTTTAAAATACACATATATTTAAAGCTTGTAATACAGTGTTACAATCTGAGATCAAGTACCCTTTACTTTAAAAAAACATCTGTTTAAGGTTAAATACAGGGTGTTTTATTGGTATTTGTTCATGTGGGCCAGTACACATGAGATTCAGTTCTGGGTCCTACTGCAAAACCTATACAACTGTAACTGGAGAAAAATAGTTTCAGTCAGGAAATAACCCCCACGGCCACACATGGGTATCCACAGCTGCTGCCCCGGGACATGTCAGGCACTGGCAGTCTTCATGGTAATTAATCTACAGTACGTAGCAGCTCATGGGTGTTCACAGGCCCATTCGAAGTACCAGTGGAGTTGAGACAAGACAGAGGTGTAATTAGGGACACACTGGCCAGCGGTACTTAAGAGAATCTGTTCCTGACGGGGCATATCCAAAGTTCAAGCAAGCTTGCTTGATTTTTTTTAAAAAAATGGTTTGTCTCTAACACAAATATAGCACAGAGGAAAAGCGTAACAGGAAAAGCTGGAGCATTCAGTACTTACTTGGCTTTTGTGAACATGAGTTTGTCAAGAATAAACTTGTCAATTAATGGGTTAACTGTCATAGTACATAAAGCAAAAGCTGCATGCACGATAAGCCTTCTGAAGTCAAGATATGTGACATCATTCCCCTTGTGATAAACTACAGAAATATAGTCTAGATGAGATGTGCCAAACACTGTGTGATAGGTTAGATGAGATACCAAGACACTTGACACAATCATCAAAAGCTATCAAAACAGATGCAGAAAATGAACTGCATTGCTCTCCTCATTCAGAGCCTCCCCCCACCCCCAAGAGGGAGCCAGACCCTAGCCAGGAGCAGAGTTGACTCTCCCTGGGAATGATGTTCTTCACCAGAGATGCCTCACATGGCAGCCACGTCTCAGCCCAAAATATAAGTGTAACCAGAAGCAGTTTCTCTGCAAAACTGCAAAAAGTGGTAACCCTGCATTTGGTGCTGAGATGAGCTTATTGGATCAACTCAGTAATTTCTGCACCACGCCTTATCATCCCTGCACTACAGGGATGACCAAAAAGTCAAAGAAAACCGATGGGACAGATAAAAAATAATGGAAATGGTATCTGCTCCAGAACCTTCACACTTGACACAGCAGTTGTCTTAACATCAGAACTGGTTTTAAATATGACAACATTGTGATGGGTTTCTGTCACACTCAGCGGTGATCCATATTTTCCATTAGCAACTTGGAAAGTGGGACCAAATGTGAGCCTGTACAGTCTCCAGGTCACACTCAAAGGGATGGGAGTAGAAGTGAGAATTTGGAGGGGAGGATCAATTATGAGAATTTAATATGATCTCAGCAAGTAAGAGAAGTGCTAACAAAAAATAAAAGGAAATTCAATAGGGATGAGCCTGGTATGGTAGGTTTAGAAGAAATCATTTGCACAGATAGAAAGTAGGGAACACCTAGTTTGGTAGCAAGAAAGCATTGGAGAGGTTATAGCATACTGCAAGCCAAAAATCAAGTTCACAATATATTATCATTGTAAAAAAACCCTGTCTTATATGAGAGATGGCATGGAAGGTCTGGTTTTACTCTGCTTGACATAGGTAAGGCCTCAGTTGGAATAGTACATCCTGCACTAGTTATCGCACTAGGAGAATCAGATCATACTGGGCATTGTCTCCAAGTGGTTTAGAAAATACAACCCTGGAGGAAGAGGAGTTGAAGGATTTACACTTATTTCATGCAGAAGAGCATGGAGAGAGACACAGCACTCCAATGTATAAAATGAGTTTATGAAAAGAGAAATGGTCAGTTTGTTCCCTGTGTTGACAATGGAAACACATCAAGTAACCCATTTGTTTCACTCGCGAGATCTATGTTGATCTAGCTGTGGTTAGCTGAAAATTGGTTCAGTTCTTTGCAGGAGCACTGTGGGACTCTTCCTCAAAGGACAGAGAGGCGACAGAAACCTCCCTCAGGTTTGTTTAGGTACACTGCTACAATGCAACAAATGGATTAGGTAACATCTGACAGCCCCTCCTTGGCCCAGCATTCCCATGATTTGTTCAGTGCCCTCACTCCCAGTATCGCTGTGTGTCCAGCACAGTGCACGTGCTTGCACAGGCCCACTGCCTGTGCTGTGGAGCAATTTGAGTGCCTCCTTTCACCCAGCAAATCCTCTTCCCTCTCTATTATTTTGCACCAGCAGCAACTACAATTTCTCCTTTGGAAGCAGATCTTGGTTTCTGTTACAATACAACGGAAAGCGTCAGACATGGAGCCTAAGCCCACAGCACCCAAAATCTTGAAGACTGTGATATAATATGCAGTTGTGTTCCATAGCATCACCTTTATCTGCAGTATCCAGAAAATACTGTTATCACATTATCCCCATTTTAATGTCTCAACAGATAGAATCATAGAATTGTTTCAGTTGTAAAAGACCTTTAAAATAATTGAGCCTGACCATTAGCTTAACACTGCCAAGCCCACCACTAAACCATGTCCCTAAGCACCTCATCTACACGTCTTTTAAATATCTCCAGGGATGGTGTCTCCACCACCTCCCTGGGCAGCCTGTTCAGAGCTTAACGAACTTTTCAGCAAAGAAGTTTTTCCTAATGTCCAACCTAAACCTCCCGTGGCACAACTTATGTTGCAACTTATGTGCCCTGACTTATGTACCATGCTTAGTTTCTTCACAAAGATCTCTTACAACTAGAGGATAACTTGCAGTGTTAGACTCAGTCAAAACACCGGATACATTTGCCACGTGTCTTAACATGCAATTTCAGTTTCAGAGCAGTGGTCATACAGGGTAGTTGGTGAAAAATAAAAAGTGAGAAAAAGGTTATCAGAGGTTTTGGGCATCTAAACCTTAAGGTCTTAAGGATAATCTTTAGTTTGTTTGTTAGTCCTTTAGTCTGTTTTGAATAAAAAACAAGGTTATGGTCATCTTGTAGTCTCACCACTTCCATATAAAATTATTTAAATAACGAGTAACACCACTGGTAAGAAAGCAGAATCCTTCATATAGTATTCTCATCTTAAAAAATTGCCACTTTGATCTCTGACAGCTTGAAAAGCAGTTTCTAAAATACCATCTAAAGAACAGGAACAAGAAGTGTGAATGTCCGGTTTCAGCCAGGGTTATTCTGCTAGTCATTTCCTTTCCTGGTATCACACAATTACATGCAGTTATCTCAGACACACATGGGTACTAATTCTTCTTGGTAGAAAAGGAAATGAGTATCAATTAATAGGAAGCAATCAAAGAATGCTAACTTTTGCACCCACTCGCTGATCTGGCCATGACAATGCCCAAGAAAGGAGTAAAAACATAGGTATTTTGCATATAACCCAAATTTTCTACCAAATCTACTCTGGAGCTATTCATAACCACATATGAGCATATTCATAATCACATATGAGCACTATGAATGAAATGTTAATACTCATTAAGCCAAATAAGGTAGCTAGAAATGCAGACACCCATCGGGACTACACAAGAAGACTCCTATGTGAAGGAGTCTCTCATTTTCCCTCAGCCTGCAAAACACCCAGCTATCCCTTTTGCCCCTTTTGAAGGACCAGAACTACCCGAAGGAACCTCTGGACACAAAAACCCAGTCTCCATCTCCTGCCGTCCCTTCTGTCTCTGGGTTTCAGACTTCCCTCCTAGACTCAAACAAGGCAGTTTCATTTACTCTCATAAAAAAACCGAGGTGCAGAGCTCCCAAAAGGCCCGCGGCTCCTCTCGCCTTGCCGGATAGGCTGGCTGCCGAGCACCGCGCACGCACCGGGCCTCCCCCCGACAGTAGGGGAAGGGGGGGCTGACCGCCACGGCCGGAGCCCCGTCCCAGACCACAGCTACGCTCTGTCCCGAAGCAGCTCCGGGCCGGGTCGACGCCCGAGGACCCCGGCTGATGCTGAGCAGGGCTCGGAGATACGGTACCGGGAGCCGATAGCGACGTGCCCGCGGTGAATGAGCCCAGCTGGGCCTGGCTCCCGAGGAAAGCGCTGTCTCGTCCTCCCCCACCCCGGCAGGTACTCACCCCCGGGCAGGACAGCCCGGCCCGTCCTGTCCCGTCCCGAATCGCTCCGCCGGCGTTGCTCCCCGAGGTGCCGCTGTCACCGCAGCGTCCGCACCGTCGAGTCAAGCGCTGGTCCTCGCGGAGCGTCCCGCCCCCGCCGTTCGGCTCACCCG
>JAAGNO010017294.1:0-10264 GCA_033439905.1 Ceryle rudis
ACCTCAGCGCTGGAGCTGCCGCAGCTGCTGTGGCGGTGGCAGTGGCAGCGGTGGCAGCGGCAGCGGGGCGGGGGGCGGGAGCGAGTGATCGAGCGAGCGAGAGAGAGAAGCCGCCGGTTTTCGTCCCCCTCATTTCTTGCCTCGGTCCAGGCAGCGCGTGGAGGGGAAGGGACGAGGTTCAGTTCCTGCCCCTTGCTTTCCCCTTTTGGATAGCTGCACACGGGGTGGGGTAGTGGTGGGGAGGCTGGGCACCACCAAACCAGGCTGTTCCTACCCTTCCTTCCTCTCTCCATCCCTCTCTCCTTGCTTCCTTCCTTCCTTCCTCCCTTCTTTCCTTCTTTCCTTCTTTCCTTCTCCTCATTCATCCATTCTCCATCCATGCCGGGGGGGGTGAGCTTTTGAGTGAGTCACCAGCCAGGGCACGAAATTAGACAATGTGTTGCTTTTAACTAACTTAGCAAGGCTGCTCAATTTGGTATTTTTGGGGGGAGGGGTGTGTGTGTGGCCTTCAGAAATAACCTCGCAGGTTGCAGTCAGTGATACCTGTGAAGCGCTGCTTGGCGGGAAGGGGCGGCGGGGGTTGCCTGTGGGCCTGGGGAGGGGGTTCCGCTAACTCTCCGTCTGTGTTCGCGGTTTTACGTTCCATAGGTCGAGATACGAACAGCAGTGTGTGAAGTGTAACCGCCATCAGGGTATGTGGCTCTGGTATCGAAGCCAAGATGCTGAGAAGCAGCCCTGCCTTCAACCCAGGCATCAGTGCTGCCTGGTACCCAGCTGCCAGCTTGCTCCCAGCTCTGCAGTTTCCTAACTGTGTGATTTTGGGGTGGAAAGTGCTAGATCTGGGGTTGCTTGCTGCTGGGAGGTCGCAG
This sequence comes from Ceryle rudis, assembly GCA_033439905.1. Lineage (NCBI taxonomy): Eukaryota > Metazoa > Chordata > Aves > Coraciiformes > Cerylidae > Ceryle > Ceryle rudis. The sequence goes on from JAAGNO010017294.1 coordinate 870, forward strand.
CAAGCGGCCTTTCCCACGTGTCGCTCTTGTGTCGGTTTGCTCATGGCCTGTGGTGGTGTTAGGCACCTTGGACCCTGCCCTGTTCATTTTCTTGGCTTGCAAATAAGGTTGAAGGTGTTTCTTCAACTTTATAGTAGACCGATGGAGTCCAGGCTTTGGCCTGCTGTATGTTGGGTTTTGTTAATTTCTTCTGGTTTCTGACTTTTCTGTTAATTTCATGTTACCCGCCTACTGTTGGGTATTGTTGATTACCTGTCACTCTGATGTTCTGTCATGTCAATGCTTTGTAGTTTTGCTCTGGAATAAGTGGATTTGGTTTATTTTTCATAATGGTTTCTTAACAGGAACCCTGTAATATCCCTTAGCAAAATTATTAGTCCTTGCAGAGATTACTAATAACTGCTAAAAACCTGGGAATAATAGCTAGTCAAGAAGAATACCTCTCTGTAGGCTGTAAGTGGTTTTGCCACTTACTAACTTTATTTTTATACATCCTAAGTACAGATCAACTGCTTGTAAAATCCTAGAATTTATACAAATGAAAGCTTTGCAGTCTATGAATGCAGGGCACAATACACACGTAAAATATTTATTGCTGTGCATGTGTCAGGTAAGAACCTGACGTTATGGACAACCAGTTTTGCTGTGTGTCATTAATAGTAACATTTTATTGTGAGACAGTGGATTTCTTAAAAGTGAATCTGTTTCAAGGTTTGCAGTGGTGTTGGTGATATGCTTAAATTTGCTTTTGAAGGCTCTGAGCTAAGTGCCACATTGTTCTGTTTCTTGGTACAGGCCTCTCTTTTCCTTTGGCTTAAGGCACCGCACCCTGTGCCGTGCTGAGTTACTTGGCAGGGTGCAGTGCACCCTCCCCTTCATCCCTCTTTGCATATCTTTCCTCATTGTTGGCATGGAAGGCAGTGTCTGTCTTTCTGTTAACGTTAGTGGATTTTTCACGGGCTTGTATTTGCATATTTACTATTATGCAAATTGGATTTTACTTTGGTTCACTTTTGTCTTGTGTACTGTTGTCGTGTAGATGGGAATGCTGATGTTAGAAGGAGTGTTTCCAACTGTAATGGTATTTGTTTATGGTTTTTCTGAAAGCCCCATGTCTATGAGTCTTGTGAAAGTGCGACAATGTTAGTTTTGATTTAGATAAAGAAATTCTTAGCTATGATTCTTCTGAGAAGAGTATGAGGTCTAACCAGAATATGCTAAAAAGGTAGGAGGAAAAACTCAAAAGTTATGTTTCTGAGAAAGTAAACAAGAAATCTTTCGATGCTTTACTGGCATTATCAGCATGATTTTCAAATATATGGATTTGGAAACTTTACTTAAGATTTAACAGGATTCAGCGGTGTTTAGATTATTTGATAAGCCTCTGAGTGTGATAATCAGCTGAATTACTCTCAGGGGCTCAATTCTGTAGAGCATGGAATGGAGATGTCTGAAATTTGATTAGTCAATTAGTACCTTGTCAGCATAAGCAAGCTGTAATTTAGTAAGCTACGAGTGTTCTAAGAATTACATACATGTAACAGTCCAGAGTAACACTGAGCACTGTTCACGTTGTTATTGCTGTTCTGATGGGATGCCCTCGAGCAATGAGACCAGCCAGACAGTGTCTTTCTAGGTCACTGTTGCAAGGGTGTCTCAAGGAATGAGGCCAGACCCGAGCACTGTAATTATACCATAGAAACTAATTGAGTTGATGCTCTCGTTGCAACCGTGAAATATCTAAATGTGGAGATATCTGATCTAGGTAGAGAAAAGGAAACTAGTTAAGCCAATGTTCTCATGGAACCAGGCAGCAGTGACTCAGTTACAAGCTTATCTGGAGCTGATGAGAAAACTGCACGTCAAAGGTACTGAAATTGCTATTGATTAGATCTGTAATCGGTGTTTCAGATATTGGTATTCGTAATGCTACATGTAATAATTATTATTTTGAAGCAATCTTAGTAAGTGTTTGCAAGCTAAGGCAGAATAACTTTCTATTTATAAATAACCTTTGGCGTTTCTCTACCCCTGTATTCTGTGTATGTTTGAAGTATTCTGTTTGATTACAGTCGGGTATTTGCAGGGTCAGTTGCAAAGTTTCTAGTTCACACAGCTCCTTAAACTGTCATGGAAGTAACAGTAATAGTAAAAAAATGTCAAGAGCTTGTATGAAAGAGGTCATTAGAAACACTTAGGGGCTGGCCTAACTCTTGTTAATGTCTCTCAGGTAATTCATAAGATACAGCTCTCCATGCTAAATGTTTTACCCATGTTAAATGCTTTTAAAAATCATGTGCTTCAGTAGCAAAGGAAAATATGTTTTTTTCAGTAAACAATAATAACATTTTACCAGAAATGACTGGACATCATCTGTGACTGTGAGAACTCTGAAAGGGGTTGGTGTCCTTAATGTTACTGACTTATTGTTAGATCCTCTTCTTAAGAGCTAATTTTCATGGTTGTAATTTACGCTAAAGCTGTGGCTGCTTTTCCTGTAATTCCCCTTGTGTTAGGTGTTGTGTGACTAAGCAACAATGGAGGTAGACTTTTTCTGCTTTGGAGAATTTAGATGTGATGGCAAGTGGTGATTTCAGAAAGGAAAGGAATAATTCAACAGTAAGAATTAGAGAAAAGTCTTGTAATCTCAGCTATGTATTTGACTAGTCATTTTTGATTAGGATTTTTTAATACATACAGTAACACCCTAACTTGAGGGCAGCAATGGGGCAAAGTGTGGAAATCCTGATACGCCAGAATGTTCAATTAAAGTCAGAGTGGATCAACATTATGAATGACTTTAACTGTATTTCAAATAGTGAACTAAACACGGCTCAGGGTGATGTGAAAGGAGGAAGACTGATATAATCAAAGTGATAGCTTGGGAAGATAATGTCATCCTGAGAGGCATTGAGCAGATGAAGGCAGGTGAAGGTCTAATGAGAGAAATTATACCCAAGAAAGTACAGTTTAAATTTAATGGTAATAAGAGGGTAAACTTTGTTGTGCTTTATACATAATCCAACTGAACTAGCAAAACCTTAAATTTTAAGTTACTTTAGATGGAACTAAAGGTAGATGGGAGCAGTGATGACTAATAGATTTGCTGCTTAGCGAATGAACAATAAAGATACTGGCAGAAATAACTTTGCATCTGGAATGTTTTCCTCTTCAGAAAAAGCAAACTACTCAGTTAGAGTTTGGGGTCTGTTCATCTTCGCACGCTGGAGCCAAGTATGTAAGTTCCTAATGACTCGAAGCTGGTTTTTATCACAAGACTTGCAAGCACACCTTGTGTTTGCTTCACTGAAAATTGTCAGTGGTTACTGCAGGAAGGTCATGGTCACTAAACTGCGTGTCTATACAATTACTAAATAATTGGTATGAAAGATTCAGAACACTACTAAAATAATGCATTTTGAAATAATAATTGCTAGTCCAAAAAAAGTTACGGTTACAGGCGCCTGATTCTGGAAGCTGTGGAAACTTTGCCGTTCCAGGTTGTCTGGTCTTCACAGTGTTTTGTAAAAACATTTTTTGGGAAGGAAGAAAAAAGTCATTGGTGCTTAATTTGAACAGCCAGATGTGGCATGGAGTTGTGCAAAAAGTTTGGTGTGTTCAGTTCAGAAGGACGTATAAATTAGATTCATTTTCCTGCTTTCTTGGTTAAAAATAAATAAATCACTTCTGGGGAAGGACAGAGCTGTGATTAGACTTGAGTATAGAAACTCAGAGAGTAGTGTTTGTAAACACCTCCAGATGTGGAGGCATTCCTCTCCTGTAAGATTATGCTGTATGTTTCTCAATCTCAAATAAATAGTCACATCTGTGTATTAATATTCTTTCAGTAGTCCAGACCATTCTGTGGTCTGCTTCAGAAGAAGCTTAAATAACTGTCATGTCTAACTCATGGACGGACAAATAATGTCTTAAAATATGAGGACATGCAGAGTCATTTCAAGCAGAATACAGTGGTTGTTATGCAGCACAGAGTCGGAAGGTTATGCTGTAGTCTGTAGTTGGTTAGTGACTTCTCTTTCCCCACAAAGTCAGCGAGAGAGAGTTGTGTTTGTTTCCTGCTTTCATTTAAGGTCTTTGGTAAAATTAATACACAAAGATGCTTTTTCAGGAGATATAGAAATGAAAATTAAGGATTATTTTTATTTTGAATAGGACAGTTTTAAAGATTAAGTGAGTAAGATGCACTTTATTCATTGGATCAAAATCTATGCCTGTGCTTACTGGAAAATCTGGTTCACCCTTTATCAGACAGGCACGTTTCTTCTGTAGCCTCTAACTGGGAATGAATGATTGAGTTGCCGTATAAATGGGAAAGGGGAAATGATGTTCAGTTGTATTTGTGTGGGCTTAGAAGCACATGTCGTTCCAAGAAGGAGTGTCATGGTTAAAGATGCAATGCTTATTTGTCTGGGTGGTGAAAGCTGGGCTGGGCATTGACAGCTGTGAGATGAATATTTTCTTTCTGGTATTCCCTTTAAAATAAAGCTATCATAAGCATCTAGTCTATCAGGTAATAAATGGAAGCAGCAGTAGGAGATGTAATGTGTTATCCTTAGTATGAATAGGGTAAGCATTCCACTTTGTGATACTTCGTTAATTAATTAAAAAATAAAAGAAAGCTGAGATTGCATCCCTAGCTTTGAACAGTATTATTGTGTGCAGACCTGATGCAGATGTGTCACTGCCTGCTCGCAGATGGCTTCTCCTCATGCATTCATTCTGGCTGTTCCTTGAAAGTTTGTGCCTTTGCTTTATCTGCTTGGCTTTTAAGAGGCCATGTTTAGGGAATGTGGAAGTTACTCATCTTATTGCCTGTAAGCAAAGCTGTTTCTTAATTGTTATGCGAGAAAATGAGGTTTCGGACCTGAACAGGTTAGAGGATGATGGAGTTTCATTGTTCACTTTGAATTGGTCATTTGTTCTAAAATCTAGGTCATCCATGCATTGTACTTATCTGAGACCCTTTAGAATGTTTCTAGTTAGAATCATAGAATCGTTTTGGCTGGAAGAAACCTTCAAGATCATCAAGCCCAACCTTATTCCTAGCCCTATCAAAATCACTAAACCATGTCTTGAACAGCTTAGCAGAATTTAAGGATTTAACTGAAAGTAAAAACATGAAGTATCCTTCCATGTTCCTGGGAGAGCAAAACAACGTGTGTACTCCAGTATTCAGTTATGGGTCATTGGGATTTTATTTTTCTAGAGTTTTAAGCATACATTTAGAAAGCCAGTCTTCCATGTGTTCGACAGGGCTTATGGTTTTGTGTTTGGTTTTTAAAAGAAATGCACTAAGAAAAAAATCTGTATTTCCTGTAGCTAATTAAGTTCTTACATCTCCAGTCCTAGAAGACTGTTAACTTATACTCTCCTGTCTGCTGGTGAGGCCGTGCATGCAGTAAAAGACTCAGTGGTAACAGATTAGTTAATTTAATTACTCTGAAGTAGAACATGTGAAAACAAAAGCATTAATTTTAATTTTGTGTTAATTCATAGTCATCTTGGCTTTTGTTTCCTTCCTGTTTTGTTTGAGTTTATATAAATGAAAATATTTCAGTCTTTACATTTTTGCATGGTTTCAGGTTATATGCAAAATGTATTTATGAAAGGCAAGAAAAGAGAACCAACCGATGAAGTAACTGCATTAGATGTATGTTTGATGAATAAAGTCATCATAACAGTAAATTCTCCTGTGACTAGTTATGTAATGTAAAAATGTATACAGGGACACAGCTCTTTTGATAATTCTAAACCTTCTTTAACCTTTTTTTTGAAGTGAAAGCTGTGTTAATATCAGTGTTTGCTCTTCCTGACTGAGTTTAGATCAACTACTGAACCAATGTATTGGAGGACTCTCCTGTAGTGACTGTTTGGATGCACCTTTCTCTTAGCTACTCATGTGTCTTGCCGATGATTGGTGAAAGTATCCAAGCAGTATTTCAAAAGATGAATTTGTTGACTCTCTGTGTGTGTATATATATATTTTAAGACTGCTTATGTAGATCCTGGATGATATGAACTAGATTGGGGATTTGGTGGTCAGCAGTTACGGGCTATATGTATAGCCTGTGTATTAAATTAATATTTTAGAAGCAGTAGAATTTAATTTCTTGTGTCCCTCAGTGGGATCTTGAATAAATAGATGGGTTTTCCACATTGCCTATCGATTGTACAAACATCAGCGTGAGCTAGTACTGCTGGGTAATTTCAGAGTGGGTATGGGTGAGAAGGGTGGCTATGAAACCAAAGTCTGCCCAGGTATCTTACCTAGGTGAGAAGGATGGGCCTAAACTTGACGAGAAATGACTCTAGAATTTGTTTCCCTCAACTGAGAACTCTTTCATTCTGCTCATTCATATGGAACAAATACTGTTCCCTGTTGTGACTCTTGAATGTAAAAGGCAATGAGATTACAGTAGATGCTTTTAAATATTTATGATTATATATAAACTTTTAATGTATTTTTTTTTTTATTTTATGCATTTGGTTGCAATATTTTACTGATGGGTAAAGAGTTTGTAAAAGCTGAATGTATTTTGATAGGAATTCATAATTGCTAATCCAAATAGTGTTAATGAGAAGTTATCTTCTCCTTGCTAGAGTTCATGATTAAACTACAGCATGTTGGAATAATCTGTGACCTAATCTGAACATCTGAATTCATTTTGTAGAATATGGCAAACAGCTGCATTTCACTTTGGAGCTAACACAAATACAGTAGATTGACCCATTGAAGATTACAGTAGGCTTTTCAGTTCCATGTTAGCTGTACTTATAGAAGAAAATTGATTTGAGAGTGCTTCTGCTTTTGAATGATTTTTTTTTTTTTTTTTTTTAATGTCCGGAAGAAAGGAAATAGAACATACAGATGATGAGACTTTGATGTGTAAAGAAGTTAATTATCTAAACCATCAAACAAAATGTGGGCTGTGGAAGTAATTATTGTAAAGGGTCTGAGGAAGCCTGACAAGCTGTTGTTTTTTTATGTCAAGAAAATGCTGTACACCTGCTTGATTTGAAAGTTAAATCATTTGGTTGCAATAGGAAGACCAGTTTTTTTTAGGGAAGCAGCAGCTGATAAGCTTTCAGCTCTCAAACCTACTGATACTTCTACAGATGTACAACCCGTCAAGTTTTTTTAATTACTCTCTTCTTGTCCATTTGAAGGGCAGGAACCTTAAAAAGTATTAGCTCCAGAATAGGACATGCATGAATCACAAATGTTATGCTGTGAGGAGGCAACTGTGGAATTGTGTCCCACTTCTGTGGTTTTATTTTGATTTTTTAAATTTTTTTTTATTTTATTTTGGGAGAATGCTTCATAAGTCAGCAGAAAGAACCTCATGGATAAACAGAATCTCTGACATGGGTGTTCAAAGAAAATTGCCATATGCTTAAAATGACATAGTTAGTTTAAGAGAAAGGGCAAAAAAAAGAAAAAAAGCAAAAAAACAAACTCAACCCCCTTCCTCATGAAGTCTTTGTATGTTATTTAGCTTTTAATCTTTAAAGCACATCTGATGGGTATGTTTCGGGATTTTTTTTTTCTACAGCTGGTTTAGAAAGTAGTCACTGAGGTATCCCCGTGACTACTTTCTCTAGGGTCTGGGTAAAATATGGAATTTACAGAGTTTTAGTTTATATTTTAGAATATTGGCAGTGTCGTATTGGATATAAATATATTGCTACTAATATGAAACACAATCAGTCCAAATCAAACAGTGAACAGTAAAATATGTATAAACTTGCAAATTTCTGGACTGTTCCTGTTATGTGGGTACCACTGCAGCTTCCTCTTCACTCCCTTCCATGTGTACATAGAGCCTTCCTAGAAATACTCTGTCACCTTCCTTCATGTTACAGATTTTATATATTTTTCCTTTATTTTTTTTTCTTTTTAAACTCACTAATTTGACTGTTTAGATTATACGACTCTTTGACAACTGTTGATTATGAAAGGATCCTGCCAACACTTAAGTCTGTTGTGTAACTGTGATTAAAATCAGGCTTTAGTGGGAGTAAACTTGTGATTAAAGTTACACATCTGCATAAGTGCTTGCAGGATGGGGTCCTAAGCTAGAGTCTGCTTGAAGATGAACAGAAGTCTGTGGAAAATCTACTTGAAAGCATTAATAAAAAAAGTAAACCTATGTCTAAATCCATAAACTTATTTTTGTTTTTCATCCATATACTGTTATGGCATTAGCCTTTCAAAGCACTACGTCTTTTGGTACTTTTGGAAGGTATCTTATGCTTTGTATTTAGAGTATTACAAGTTTTCTTAACCATAGCATAATATTTGTGATTGATTGCAGTGCTTTTAATAGCATTTAATATAAATCTGGTCATGGTCTTTTAGGTTGTTTTTTTTAGAAAAGAAACCCATCTTAACTTCAAAACTTAAAAGTGGAGAAAGGTAGGACCTCTTTGGATGTCTTACAGGAAAGCAAACTACATTAACATACAGTTTTCACTGTTGTCACTCCTAATAGTACAAGAAATGAGCAGACCAGCTCAACTGCTACTAGTGTGCAGCAAGCTGGAAGAGGAAGGAAAGCAGTGGGAATGCATTGTTTGTCAGGACACTTATTGTAGCATGTGCAGTTCGTTCTTAAAAAAATAAAAAAATTGAAGGGAAGAATGAAACTCCCTATTTATGGAGTCAATCTTTTATTAAATTAAGGTATTTTTAAAAGTGAAATTGTTTAAAGGCATTTGACTTGCCTATTATTAAAGAGGTAATTGTAGATGCCTTAATTACCTCACAGAATAAGAGGAGAATCATTCTGGGTTTGGTTTGGAGTTTCTTCATGACAAATTTGTATAGAAAAGCTGTAAAATACTTTATACAAAGATAGCATCTTCGGTCATTTAAGTGTTATGCTGACGGTCAAGTACTGCTCTTTCTAACACATTCCTGTTTTAAAGACTTAAGTAATACATGTACATAAAGGTGATGGTTTAGGAATCTTGTGACTTCAGTGCTCGTCAAGTTGTATCTGGCTTTTTCTGGGTTCTGTTTTACTCCTCTTAGTTTCAGTGGAGGTGGTGTGGATGTGGCTTGCTAGGGCTTAGGATGCTGCAGGAGTGTAAGAGGATGTTGTGGGTGCTAAGATGCTGGTGCCTGTGAATAGCACGTATTCTGGAATGACAGTGGTTTTATCTTAACACTTTTCCATTGGTGCTCCCAGGGTAACTCTAAATGGTATTTTCAGAAATAGTGCACGTTTCCAATACATTGGTTACAGGAAACATCAACCCTTATGCTTTCTGGTGTATCTCAGGCTTCTTACTGCATGCAGAACCTTTGCATTCAAGTCTACCTCAAACAGCTTTCCTTCCCTTTTGAATATTTAGTGTGAAACTGTGTCCTC